>JAZHYW010011610.1:0-216645 GCA_037355805.1 Ixodes ricinus | reverse complement strand
GAAGATACCGATATCATCGGGCAATTTCGATATCCAGTTCTGGTTTGTGCTTCAACACGTCCTTCACTCACACCTACGCTCTATGTGTTTCTTCCTTTCCAGTGCCCTAGCTGCGAGTCAAGCATTTATTTGGCGTTCGAAGATCTCCGGTGGAGTGGCACACGCCATACTTAGGCCAGAAATAAAATGACGCACCCTTGTCGCGAATCCTCTCCGTTTGATAAGATCACACACTCATTCACCCTGGTTTAACGTGACACTAAAAAGGCTTTCTAACAAAAACAAACAAAAACAAACAAAAATTGTTTCGCTTCGCAAATGCCACAGGCTGCTCTAAACGTTGGGAGGCTTATCAGAACGCATATGCGGCTTACAAATCTGCTATTTGCGATGCCAAGCTTGTGTATTTTAATCAGACTTTGCCGAATATGTTGTCTACTAATCCTAAGCAGTTTTGGAACATTATTGGTGATAACAATTCGAACGAAATCTCAATCAGGATGGATGATTGTGCAATACCTAGTGAAGACTGTGCTGAAATTTTAAACGCGGCTTTTGTTAAATCTTTTTCCAGTGTAAGTTACATGTCACCTTGTTCATTACCTCAGTGCAACTTCATGCCTATGGAGCATTTCAAAATTGATCCCATAGGTATTGTTCAAATAATCGATAACCTTAAAATATCATCCAGTGCTGGTATCGATAATATTAACTCCAAATTTAAGAAAAAAAAACACAAGTGTATATTCTTCCATTATACTGTCAAAAATATTCACCCAATCGCTAGATCTCGGTGTCCTCCCAGACGATTGGAAAGTTGGGAAGGTGGTTCCGTTGCACAAAGGAGGTGATAAGCATTCCCCTAACAACTATAGACCAATTTCACTCACTAGCATACCATGTAAAATACTTGAACATGTCATCTATTCTCAGCTTGTTAATTTTTGGAGTCTAACATGTTTTTCAACGCGGCTCAACATGGATTCCGAAAATCATTTTCCTGCGAGACCCAGCTTTTATTATTTATTAATGACTTGCACTGCCTTCTTGACAGGGGGTCCCAGATAGACTGCGTATTTTTGGATTTCTCGAAGGCGTTCGATAAAGTCTCACACGAGTTGCTTTTGTTGAAACTAAATAACCTTCGCATTGATGCTAACCTTAAGGCGTGCGATGCCAGTGCTTTCTTACTAGCCGATTCCAGTTCGAATACCGCTCAATAACGCATACACCTCCGCTCGTGACATGTGAACTCACGGCGTGCCTCGTGTTCTGTACTAGGCCCACTTCTGTTTTAGAGTCCCAGCTCTTAAGAAAAACGCCACGTTCCCCGGTCAGCGCGCAGCCAGAACAACGCGGCCACGTGATCTGGAGCGTATTCCATAATGCCGTCACACGTTGACGTCATGTGCCACGTCGCTGAGGGTTGCGCAATGCACAGTACACCGCTGCGTTCCAGGCATGGGTATAGCTTCGCGCTAAATTGTCGTCGTTGAAGAAATCTGGCCGCTGGGCCTAGCCGAATACTTCCCGAGCTAGAATTATAGCGAGCCCAAATCGAGTTCCTCGCAATGCTACGGGTCCAATCTTATGAACCGCATTAAAAATATCGCCGTATGGGTTTAGCGGAAGATCCCCACGTTACGTCATCAAATTTTGCAAAGGAAGATTCGCAATGAAAATGATCGATTTTGTCCCTAAGATTAGCGCAACAAAGGAGTTTCTTGGCCAGTGGCGTTGCGTGGAGTATCCTTGAGTCCGCAGGTGTGCCAGTAAGGTCGTGTAAAGAGAAAACATTCCCAGTGAGATCGTTGCACGCGCTCCTGTGAGGAGGCTTGGATCCAGTGCTTTCCTACTAACCGATTCCAGTTCTTTACCGCCAATAACCATACACCTCAGCGCTCGCGCTCAGTGACCTCCGGCGTGCCTCAGGGTTCTGTACTAGGCCCACTTCTGTTTTTAATCTTCATTAATGACCTGGCGAATAACATTTCTTCCTCAATTAACCTTTTTGCAGATGGTTGGGTTGTCCCCCATGAAATTAATGATGATTCTGATGTTATCAAGCTCCAGACTGACATTAACGTTATTCTTCATTGGTGTGAAACTTGGCATCTCGAGCTTAACACAACTAAGTGCAAAGTAATGAGAGTGTCTCGTAATCATTCAGTTTCTCCCTGCTACTGTCTTAACGATCATGTTCCTTTACTTTCTGTGTCGTCTTACAAGTACCTGCGCGTACACATAACATCTGATCTTTCCTGGAAAATACATATTGAATACGTTATTAGTAATAAAAATCGCATGCTTGGCTATTTAAAACGTAATTTTTCTTTAGCTCCTCCTCTTTGAAATTAACTCTTTATAAAACACTTGTACGTTCAAAGCTTGAATACGCGTCGTCTATCTGGTACCCGAGCCTTTGTAAATTTGGTTAGCCCCTAGAAGCTGTTCAAAATCGTTCCGCTCGTTTTATCCTCAGTAATTATCAACGCACTGCAAGTGTCACCTCTATGAAATCTAACTTATTTTTGCCTAGTCTTGCCTCACGCCGAAAGGTAGCCCGTTTGTGTCTCTTCCATAAAGTATTTCACACTAACTCATTCCTCAGTCAACGTCTCCTCACACCACCTTTCTATGTTTCATCCCGTCTTGATCATCCTCATAAAGTAGGTGTACCACTATGTAGCACGAACACATTTCAACCATCTTTCATTCCCAAAACTTCTTTGGATTGGAACCGCCTTCCCACCTCCATCGCCACAATCCAGGCGGATGATTTGTTTAAAACTGCTGTTCCTAATTTCTATTGTTCATAACTAATTATGTGCTTTGCCTTTAAGTAATTCAAGGTATAATTTTTCTTGTTCAATACAACTCACTCCCCTCTGTAATGCCATTGGCCCTGAGGGTATTGCAATAAATAAATAAATAAAAAGTATTGTCCAGTGATTCCTGTCGCAGTGATAAATATAAGCCAGCAGGCACGTAGCCAAGATTTTGGATTTGACTGGAGAGGGGGGGAGGGGGGGGCCGCCCATGACGCAGAGAGGGAGGGGAGAAAAACGGGCCAAAAGCAAAATGGAAGATTTTTTTTTGGGGGGGGGGAAAAGGCCCGCTTCATGAACCCCCCCCCCCCCCCCCTACATGCGTGCCTGAAAGCCATGTGTGAATTTTCGAGCTTTTTTGCTTTTTTCTTGCGTTTGTTTTGGTGAGTAAGGTGGAACTGTAAAACAGATAAATTATGTTGAGTTTCCACATGAACATAATGTTTCTTGAAATATGGCGCTTAAAGGCCTGTTCACACATGCAGTGGAGCGCCATGCTGCAGCGCTTATCTCTGCGCTAAGCGTGCTGACGGGAGCGTTCACCAGCTTTGTATCGCACCGTCAAAACTGTTGCTCATGGCAGACGATAAGTAGCTGACGGCACGTGAGGAGCGCTACATCAGCGCTTCGCTGCATGTGAGAACCGACCTTTAAGGATACCTGTACCGTCAAAACAGCAAAACGTGTAAATTCATAATTAAAGCAGGTACACGCAAAAAGTAACGTGCGTTACTTTTTATCGGTAACAGTAACGGTAACGCGTTCCTTCTTATTTTTTGAGGTGACGTAGGTCGCGTAAGGCGTTCCTCTTATTTGCAAGTAACGAGTAACGTAATTCGTAACGCTGTTTTTCCGGTGACGCTTGCCACATCTAGGAGATGCCTACATGTGCGCTTATCCTTGGGGCGAGGCATCTCGCCACGCCTGATCCCCACTATACGGTTTCAGGTTTCACCTTCCGTTCCAGACGCAGCGGATGCTACGAGGAGCGGGACCCATGCACGCGCTCGTGGCGCTCACAAGTGCTACGGCGACTAGGCTTGTTTCCTGCGATTTCTTTGGATTGGTTCTGTGAGCGTGTGCTGTAAACATCAGTACAGAAACGATGGCGAACACCCTAGACAGAGGGCCCCTTTGACGCACTCTGATTCGCCATATAATCTCAGCATCGAGCTGCGTCTGGACGGAAGGCGCCACGAAGTCCCACTAGCGCTCCATGCGCCGACAAAATGAGAGAGAGGAAGAGATGAGGGCACGCGGGTACGTCAGGACGCCGAGCTCTCATTGGAGCGATCAGTGAGTAAACCGAAAGCTAGAGAGCAGCCTCTGTCTCCATTGCGCTCGTCGAACGGGTAAACAGGCGAAACGCATGGCGTCTGGCGTTTGGCTCTCGCACTCGACGACGAGACAAAGGCCCCTATAGCTTTCGGTCTACCCCCCCTAATCGTACCAATCAGAGCTCGGCGTTCTGACATCCCTGAGCGCCCTCGTCTCCTCCTCTCTCACACTTTCTCGGCGCATTGGCTGTAAACCGATCTCACCGAGCGTCCGGCGCATGCGTGGTGCCGCCATGACTTTAGTCCGCAGGAGGAAGCTAAACGTTGGTAGTGAAGGGGGCAGTGCATGCGACGGCTCGAACCGTTCTTGTGCCCTGCACGCGCAGAACAGCAGCGAGGTTGTGGCACGTGCACAAAGAATATATATATATATACACATTAGCTGCGTTTGATTAACCTGGACCTCCTGCACCCGGCGCAGAAAAGTGTAGGGCGGTGTAGTTCCGGTCGTATCTCAACACACATACGAAAGTACACTGCCCTACACCTTTCCGCACCGGTGCAGGCGGTACAGGGGAAATCGAACGCAGCTACTGTTTCATACTACAACCATAGCATCCTGTATTCTAGAAAACATGTCGATTCCACGACGGACCCGTTGAGCGCGGAGACGCCGGAAAAGGCGAGGAGTAGCGGCGAACGGTTACCCATGTGGCAGCGCAGGGTAACCCTTGCACACAGCGCCAACAATACGCGCGGTGGCCTCTCCGCAAAACAACAGCAAACCGCAACAGAGCAAAAAGAATGGAGGCCGCCGGTGTTACCTTCTCGACTCTCGAGACCCGGGCAGCGCCGTCTCCTCGAACACGTCAAAGTCTCTTTAGAACACAACACCGCGAACCCCCACGCTCGCTCCACACACCTCAAGTCGCCACCAACTCTACACCTCGTTCTTCCGCACGTCGGTAGCTCAGCCAGGACCCTGCGCACCCCAAGTCGGCCAACTAATAAGTGGACTGCTGTTTAAGGCGAGCGCCTTATGGTTATGGATACAAACAACCACACTCTTTCATTTCGCAAGGACAAATGTTTATTTCCGGACGCGAAAAAGATCGGTATATTATTGCCAATGCGCCGAGAAAGTGAGGGAGAAGCGGAGACGAGGGCAAGGGGGAACGTCAGAACGCCGAGCTCTGAGCAACGGTTGCATTCAGCAGCCGAAAGCATCAACATCCAAACTCAACGACTTCTGAGCTCAGAATATCCAGTGGAAAGGATCCCCTCCTGTTTTCCCCAACTTAACACGCCAAGAACTACCAGGAAACCCCCACCGGCACGACAAAGGATCACCAGCATCCCATGCTTTCACAACGCATCCCACCGCATCCGATCAATCGCTACCCGCTTTAACACCAAAGTCATCTTCTCCTGGAGATTCAAACTGGCGAGCCTGTGCTGTATGATTACCCGGAAAGAGTCTATGCCGCCCTGCGAGAAAAAAAAAACAAAAAAACACCGCACCCACATCACGGAATGTGCGACCGAGAAGGTGTATTCGGTGCACCCTAAGTGTGGAGCTAAATACATTGGGCAAACTGGCCAATGCGTAAAGGACCATTTACGAGAGCATCAAAATAAGGCAACATCAAAAGCCGATCATCCAGGGGTTTCCCCCAAAATTGAGAAGTAGGGGGGGGGGGGGGGGGGGGGGGCATTGAGAATAGAGGAGTCGTTGCGAGTTAAGAGTGTGCCTTCACAAAGACAAGGGGGTGGGTGTACACCCCCCCCCCACCCCCTAGGGGATGTGTAGGAAAATCACTGCGATCACATCCCATCGCTGCTCATGCGAAGAAGTGTTTTGGGTGCGCACCGAACTTCGGCAGCACAAAGATTCTGGAAACGCATCATCAGCGATTCGGACGTGAAATCACTGAAAAACAATCTTCGTCGAAAAAGCAAAAAAGGAAAGTTTCATCTGCATCGTTATCTCTGACAAAACGTGAAATAGAATTTATCAGGCCAAAACTGGAAAAAGAACAAACATTATAAACATGGGCAGTCACGGTATGGTGACTCAATCGCTTATCGGCTCTCCCGACTGTAACCTCCTTTCTTCAGCCCTCCCCCGTTCTCGTCAACGCGAGAATATTTCGCGCCCGGAAATAAACATTCCTCGTTGCTAAATAAAAGAGTGTGGTTGTCTGTGAAAGTCCTCCGTGTTTTTATTCCTTCTATTTTATGTGAACTAATAAGTGTTCTCAGTGAACTATCAAGTTCCTTTCTGTGATCGTATTTGTAGTCTTGCGCTTCTATTTAAAGTTCGCATTGTAAGACGCATATGTGTTTTCAGTATTCTTCCAAAGCGCATGTTGTTTTGTAATATCCTTTTGTGAATACTGCATAGAGTGCGTTTCGGTTCTGTGTTTGAAATGGCCTCGTCGTCCTTCGATAGACCCCTTCAAAAATTACACCCTCTAAGGTCGATCTGAAAATACTGCAAAGTGGCGTGCACAAAAAAAAAAAACACTAACAAGCTGGCAAGTCTATTACTGATATGATGATTACTTCGAAAATACTGTATACAATTATTAGACTCGCCATATTTATGGTGTCTTTTAAGCACGACACTCTGCAGTATTTTCAGATCGACCGGAAGAAGCGTAATTTTTGAAGGGGTCTATGCGGGAATTTCAACCCGATAGATATTTTATTCCACGAAACGAACCTTTCAATCAGTACACTCTGATTGGCTGTCTTTGCGTTCTGCGGGAAAGTAAACTGACGGGCAATTTTTTTTTTTTTTTGAAGCGTACGTTTCTGGATTATTCCAAAGTACCGGAAGACACCGTTCCGCCGGTATCTAGAACTAGATTCCGACGTCCTCGGAGAGTGCATCCGCGGCGAAGGGGTTGGCGACCGCGTCGTCGAGTCAACGACCAGAGGTCACTAACCCCCGACGACCACAAGCGGTCACGTGGTCCTTTTTGAGAAACTGATACGAACACCCTATCGGACATTTGAAACCGACCGACGCCCGAGGGCATCACCCCAAACTTTCCAGACACCTTTCTCTACTCCGTTTTACGTCCGACCGCAGTGGACGGAAAGATCCATCTCAACCAATCCTGCTCCGCGAACGTAGCACGTGATACGCTCTTGCCCGTCACTGCTCTCCCTCTCCAAGGTCACGTAACACCTACGCGGCCTCGGATTGGCTCCGGTTGCTCGTAGCATACGCTGCGCTCGGTCGTAAGGTGGAGTATAGTAGGCATCCTTTTGAGAGAGTCGTTTTTTTTTTCTTGGCGCGAATACGTCGAGCACGTGAAGTGCAGTTTTGTTGGTCGTCTTGGAAGAAGCGAATAGTTTCCATGTTCAAGGCCGAAGCGACCATTCTGTATTTGAGGCGATTAGGAAGGCACGTCTCAGGGGAAGACACCGACCTGACCACTTCTTTCCTTTATGTCTCGATTAAATGTTGCATGCCGGCGTTCGTGATGTTTTCTTTGTGTGTGCATGTGTGTGTTTCCGCGCGCTCGTAAGCGCTTTGGCAATGGCTTTCCGATTGCCCTTACCTGCTGCCTCTTCGCCGACGCTTTGAGCAAACGAAAGTGAAAGTCACCACCAGGGGAAGCCTCTTTTGCTTTTCCGTTGTGGAGCATAGCCGCGCGGGCGTGCGTACGAGTCTCTCAAATAAAAAAATAAAAAAGAATAAAAAATACGCCCGTTCTTGCCGCGTTCAGACGGACGTCGGAACGCATTTATCGAATCGACCATGAGGTTTACGATGGTGGTATGCTTCTCGGCTGTTCTGGTGTCTGTCGCCACTGGAGAGGCTCGCGCAAGAGGTGAGTGCTCTTTGGTGTCCTCGCGATACGCTAGTGAACTTCTCTTTTGCGTAACTCCCCGGAACTTGTTACACTCGTCGTCACGCAGCTAAATCCTCAGTCACGCGGCACGTACATCATACAAAAAAGAAAAACGGTGTTCACTGTGCTTCGAACATATCTGCAGACGTTGTTTATAGGACCAATGTGACAGGACAGTTGTACATGGAAGAAGCACGCCTTGGACAGTGACTGCAGACGTTTAACGTTCCTTGCGTCGCGATTCGTCTCACAGCGTGGGCTGCACTTTATAGGCCTAAACATGATTTCAGCCAAGTAATTTGCCGATCAAACCCTCTATCGCTAAGCGTGATTGGCTCCCCCGAGAGCTCGGCGGGAAAGTATATTGCTAGAGGGAAACACAGGACGTCCTGCTGGCACGCTCTGCGTTTGATATTGCTCAGAGTGACTACATCAAAGTGAATGCAGCAACCGGAACACGGTCTTCGGTTTGAACTTTGAGGTAGTCACACGCTAACTTCGTATCATTCCTTTGGTCGTATAGGCCCAGAATGTCCGTTGGTGAAATGTGGCGATGGGTTAAAAGTGGCCTGCTTCGTCGGAAAGGAGACCTGCTACTGTCACTGCGGTAAGCCGAAATTTTTGGATTGTCGCCCTCGGGTTTAGAACATGCGATGATGCGGTTCTGTGATTTCTAGGTTGTCATCCTATACCGTTTGCTTCGTTGAGTGCCGCCGGAGTGTGGGCCGACTGACTATTTTGCAAATGCTGACATTGGGCATGTTACTGAAATAGAGTAACTATAAATACCGTTTCTCGTTACTCGCTCAAAAAGTAACCAAGAAGTACCTTACTCGTTACTGCAAATCCAAAAGAACGCGTTATCTCAGGTTGAAAGTAACGACCCATTTTCTAGCCACTCTGAATGTGTCATTTTTTTAAGCAGTACCCGCTTTCAATACTTGACGCCGTTAATAATTCTATAATTTTTACCGCGTTCATTCGGGAATAACTAGGGCTATAATGACATACCTTCTGCACATCTATTTATGATCTGTCTAGCGCTTTCTCGCCGTGCGAATTGCAGGCGCGAGCTGGGCTGATAACTAGGTGGAGTACTTGTGTTGTAGACGCTACCTTCCAGAAGTAACTATGTTCTGTTAATCCTTACTTCGACAAGAAAAATAACACAAATGCATTACTCTTTCCGTCTCTAAAAAAGTTCACTAGGTCATTACTTCGTTCCCGAAAAAAGTAACTAGGTACAATTAACGCGTAACCTGTGACACGATACGTCTGCGCAAATGTCGGCGAGTTATCGGTACTGCGAGAGCAATGTGACTCCACAAGCCGCCTCTGCGAACCGTAACTACAGTCAGGCCCAGTCCCACTAGAGCGACAGAACAGAAACAGCCGACACCGACCAAACACATGCACCATGCACGCGAAGGTACATCCTTTGCATCGCTCGTGCCTTACTTCACGAGCACCGAAAGACTGCAAGCCATGCCAAGGGTACCCATCGCGATCGTGCTGCGCATGTTCGAGGCTTTTCGGTGTCGGCTGTTTCTGTTTTGTCGCTCTAGTGGGACTCGGACATCATCTACAGCTTAAGCGCAGGGCGTGGCTTATGTTTACGCTACTGAATATAAGATTCGTTGTTCGGCGTCCTTGCAGGCTAGGGCCGTAATATCATCGGCTGCGAGGGATAACTGGATGCTCAGGGGTTGCCACGAACTGACTTTATTTGGCAGAAGATCTAAATATTAGCACCGAGAGCGAACACAGGTGTCGCTGCGGTCGCCGCGTCTTGATTGGCTGAGGTGTACTATGACGTCAGGCGGAGGACTCCGATCCGCGCTCTGACATCCGATCCGCTTCCCTGCTCCCGTTTTCTCAAGACCGTAAAGTGTTTGGGATCATGCTGACCTACTGTTCAGTGCCGCAATGCAAACCCCCCCAAAAAAGCCGGTATTATCTTTCACCACCCGAAGACGTCGAGGTTAAAGAGAGCATGGACAATAAAACTAAGGGTGGAAAAGGCACCGTCAACGTCGGCCGCTGTGTGCCATTAGCACTTCGAGGATCGGGACTTCGTTTATCCGGTGTACGAGACGCTGGGTGAGACCGATTCCGATGGGCTCTCCGTACCTTTTCGAAACCTGTTTATCATGTTTACATTTATAATTAGGTTATAAAACATTACCAAAAGCTATCGGCGGAGGCAATTCCGTCGATGAACCTCCCGCCCGTCCACACGACACAAGGCGATCGTGCTAAGGGTCGGCGAAGTGGAGGCGTAAGTGTTTCCGACGCTGAAATTCTGTTCCTTGCACGCTCATGAGGGGAAATATTACACCCTGCCTCGTGGGTATACAAATGACACTTATATCAGAGGCCTTTGGGCGGTCTCACTTGTGATTCGCTCTCCATGGCCCAGAATATATTTAACATGTTGCTCGAACAGCATGCTTTTCGGCTGAAACGTCTGTGTTTTAAACCAGGGATAAAAATTTAAAAAAAGAAATAGTATACATACCTGTTAATTTACTCAGACCATCAGCAGCATTGATTGTGTGAGATGTAAATATATTGCGATGTTCCCGGAGGTGTGGCAACATTGCTTCCTTTTCATATACCAGATGTGCTTTATGCGCTGCTTACCTTGTCAACCATGCCTGACATTTTGGTTAAAGTTTCGCCTGCAGCTACAGGCCATCTCTCAATAAAACCACATACAAGAATTCTCACTTCCTACGAAAAACGCACAAAGAAGAAAGAAGTAGAAACGATCACTACAGTAAGAGCGGCGTGTCCACCGGACCAATCAGCCGCCTCCCTTTCATCACCTGCCCCGGCTCTCCAGTGCGTGGGTATGGGCGTGAGCGCGATGACGTGCGAGAGAGTTCTCAATTTATCCGCTAGAAGCGCGACGGTTGGATCTCCTCCCTAGAGAGCCCAGATTGCAGAGAGGGTCCACCTCAAACCATGGGGAGCGCTTTGCAATTTAACGGCGGGCGCCTCCTACAGAGATTGGTCGCAGGTGCGCATGCGCTGAGTTTTCGCGTGGTAAGGAGCAAAGCAGGCGAAAAGGCGGAAACGTTCGCAGACGATCAACGCCTTCGACACCTCCTCGCAGCTTGCATTGCGAATTCGGCCCATAAACCACATGACCCCCGATTGACCAGTTGGAAACTCTCTTTCATACAGACTCTCTGCTCCTCCCTATGGTGCTCTCTATCATTTCAACTTTACAAGAAATACAAAGCTCGTTAAGCTCTCTGTCGTTCTGTCATCAACACCGATCCAGTCACTGACTGAAGAAGGAATACGGCGTTTCTGAAACTTCCGAATTGGCCTCGTTCTTCCGTTACAGTCAAGACGGACGACCCATGCGAGAGTGTGGAGCAGGAGCCGTGCCCCGAAGGTCATAATGAGTGCTCTGCGCAAGACATCAGCTGCCAATGTCGCTGCGGTGAGTATTTTAACCTCTGAGGCATACGATGTATCTATACATTCCCGCCAAGCACCTATGGAGGACCAATCACGGCAACCAACAGAGGCAATTCGGCGAATGACAATACTAATAATAAGTTTAGACTTAAAATAAAGACTGCATTGTGACATTAAGTACGTACTTACGACGGCACGCTCAGTGTCACTGTGCAAATTGTCTTTTTTTAGAGTTTAGACATATTGTTAATTTCGTCAATGACTGAGATCCCTCCGGTGTTTGCAGCGATTGGCTCACACAGGGGCCTTGCAAGAAATTAAACTCACCAGATTTCTTGGGGTGTTGATACGACGAAGTGCGACTGAAAATTAACTTTTTTTCCTTGTAGCACTAAACAATGCATCAAAAAGTGGCTACATCAAAGTAATACGATCTATATTTATCCGGAAAATCGGCAGCATGTATAGTAACTGTTGCAGTTTGAACGTAAATAGAATGATTGCATAATAACGGCGCTTCGAGTAGAGTTACACGACTAGTAAACTACTTGAAGGTAGCATGTGGATTACAAGTAATTCAATTGCTCGCTATAGGTTCGCCGCAAATCAGATTGCGATAAATCGGGCGTTTGACTTTAGTTCAGCGACGCTAAACCGAGTGTATACCGAGCCAACACGAGGGGTAATTCCCCTTTCAAGAAACGATTTCTGCCTAGTTTTTGTTTCTTGTGGCTTTTCCAGCTCAGCTCGTGTACCGTCAGCGACTCGCTCAAAATCAAAGCAGTCGGAAGTCTGCGAATGTTATCCTATACACTTGGCATATCTCCAAAAAGCCCATCGCGGTCGGTGTTTTTCCTACAATAACATTGGCTGCAACCAAACTTTAGTGTTCAAGCCCAGGCGCATACCCTAACGTTCGTCATCTTGTGCTTGATGCCTATACGAAGGAGGAAAAGTAAACAGAAACGTTTCTTGACGATGTCATTTATTTATTTGGTCAGACTTCAAGGCGAAGACTTCATTCAGACGTTTGAGACGGTAAACATGTCACTAGAGTGCAATGAGTTTTGAATAGATAAGTCTTAAGTTATAGCAATTAACCTAAAAAAAACTATAAAACCACTTTTTTAAAGTTTGTTAATTTTGAAAAGACGAACGTGATTTAGCAAAAAAAAAAAAAAGAAACTCATTAAGGTTTGCAGAGTTTTTGTTTCATACCGCGAACGGAAGTTTTCATCCTAAAAGGATACTAAGTAATTACGCTATTGTTTGTAACAATTTTCGTTCAAAATGAGACGCAAAAAGTAATAAGAATTGAATTTAGAGGCACTGATTTTCGTTGAATATTTCATGGAATACTCTATAGCGAGGCAGAGACAGTATATTAATTAACACTCACTTGGTTTCTCAAAGTATCTGCGTTTTAAATATTCTGGAGACTGCCAGCACACTAGCAACGTTTTTCAATTGAATAACTTAGACTCATGTAATTACGACGGAAACGCGTGTTTTATGGTATTTTTCTTTTTAATTTCAGTGCCCGACTGAGAAGACGGCGCCTGAGGTCCAGGAAGGCATTGAGGCCTCCATTACGGCAAAGACAAGTCGAGCTACATTAAACTCACGACCAGAATGTATCTCCATGTTTTCGCGTCCTCGATAGTGTCGCATATGCATCACCGACAACTTAATAAACGCTAGGCGTGGCGAGTCTCGTGTGTCTTAGTATCGCTCTGCAGACTGCAGCCAACGAGGTTGTGGCATCCGCCGATGAGGACGACGAAGAACGAATCGCCAAGCCAGTAGCGAGCTCATCACTTCTGCGTTTCTTAAATTGTCGCTGACGGAAATCGTGCGTCTTCTTGTGCATAGTTTACAAATGTTTCAAAAAATCGTGACAATTTGCGTCACGAAAGAAATTGCAGATGATCAACGAGGAGACAAGTAAAAAATAAATACAAGAACGAGGTTGTTAATAATCGTCCAAAAGTGCTAAAGAACCAGTTCGGGTAAATAAAAAAAGAAAACGGCAATTACATTAGGTTATTTTAGCACGTTCTCGAAAAATCCAGTTTATAATCGCAACTCTAACCCCGGGGCATTTAATTCCCCTTTTTCCTGTTTCAGATTTGGGCCTCCAGGTCACGCCACGTTTTGCTGCACACTTGCATGGGCGGTAGACCTCCACTTCTCTCATACATATTTATTCCGCTAGGTGGCGTCGCCTTCTCTGGACTTTCAAATTTTGGGTCCGCGGTGCACTTAAGGCCACACACTTGCATCTACTTGCGACCGTGTGCCTTGCAGAGTCTCTTGGGACCTCTTAAGACTTAGAAGAACATTTGAACGGTTTTAGCGCAGACATATGAAGAAGAGAGAAGGGACAGAAAAGAGCGCTACTCACAACTGTATTCAACAAGATAAAGAAAAGGAAGAACATCGTCAAGATCCCCATAGAATCGGGAAGGTTGACAAATTCCATCTGGATGTCTTCTTCTCGGTAAAGACGCACAAAGAAGGAAGCCCATTTAGAGCGATTGTCACCGAAAAGGGTTCCTGGCAAAGACAAGTCGCGTCCTATCTCCAAAAGCATCTGTCATCTTTAAAAATACAGGACCCCTTCAGAGTAGTGAATTCTGAGGAAATCGTTGAATTTCTCCAGTTAAAGAGCCATGAGATCGGTACTGCCTTCAGTATAGATGTGGAGAACCTGTTCTACTCATTGCCACATGCACAATTATTGGAGTCTGTGAGGACATGTATTGAAGCCAACGGAGAGATCTCCTTCAGAGGCTCATGTGGAATTTCAACGGAGAGCTTTTTAGAGCTTTTACTTTTTTATCTAACGTCCATGATTGTTGGGTGGCGAGATGGGTGCTTTGTACAAAAGTCAGGAGTATGTATTGGCTCCTGTGTAGCCCCAGTCCTCAGTGACATTTATCTGGGAGCTGTAGACTGTGCCATTGAAAGGGAGCTTGGAAGTCGAGGAGTTAACAAGGTGGCCCGCTATGTGGATGACTTCCTGGTGGTTCTTAAAGATAACACCGATGTGCACACACAGGTGACCAATATTTTGGCGACCTTCACTGAGTATGGAGGGGGCCTTAGGTTCACGTATGAGGTCCCTCAAGAAAATGTTCTCCAGTTTTTAGACCTTTCGCTTCACTTAGGTGACATGCATGTGTGCTGGACGTACTCCCCACGCTCCAAGAAACGAATTTTGGATTTCAGTTCGGCTCACTCAAAGATCGTCAAGAGGGGCATTGCTCTAACATGTTTGGGATCCGCGCTAAAGAAATCATGTTACCACACAATGGGAGCCAGCTTCTCGATGCAGGTTGAAAGACTCAGAAAAGCCAGCTATCCGTTACCACTACTGGCTAATGTAGCGGACACCTTGTTGAAAAAGGCAAAAGGCCTCCAAGCCAACAAACCAGATGTAGAAAAGGCAAGACCTGTGGTAATCCCATACCTCCACAAGACGTCACACAATTTAAAGAACGTGGCAAGTCGGTATGGGGTCCGAGTGGTTTTTTCAGCCCCGCAAAAAATGAGCAAAATTTGCTCCCAAGTCAACTCGCTAGCCGAAGGTGCCAAAAGACACAGGTGCACTAAAAAACATGCTAAACCTTTTGTTCCGTGCACTTCAGGCGTAGTATATAAGATTCCACTCTCGTGCGGCAAGATCTACGTAGGCCAAACAGGCAGATGTCTTAATGACAGACTGCGCGAGCATGATTATTCTCTGAGAGCCACAGTGGGAGGCCATCTCGCAACACATTGCAAAGAGTGCAATTGCAATCCGCTGTTCGGGGAAACAATAACCCTAGAGAGGCACAGAGATAAATTGACCCGCGAGGTTGTGGAAGCCTTCCACATCATATCCGCCGCTAATAAGTGCATTAGTGTTGCATCGGTAGCCTTAACAAGCAAGGAAACAGACTTTTTAGCACGGACACTGAAGAACTCGCATGAGTCGCGGGTGCCACGAGACATCAGGCACAATGACCAAGCGACAGCCGACCACGGATGAGGTGTTCGTCTTCCCCACTGACAAAGGTGACCCTGCGCGAGCCAAGACTGATGCAGATACACCCTGCACCACGGCAACGTAAAGGCCAACAAAGGTTTTGGTGTTTAATCAAAGAAGTGTCTCAAGCTTGTGCGCGCGAGGGAACACCCGACTTTGTGGTTTATATTCCTGTTTTATACATCTGCTTCCTTTTCTTTCTTTTGTCATCTCTATGGGGATCTTGACGATGTTCTTCCTTTTCTTTATCTTGTTGAATACAGTTGTGAGTAGCGCTCTTTTCTGTCCCTTCTCTCTTCTTCATATGTCTGCGCTAAAACCGTTCAAATGTCTAACTACCAACTAGCCCAGTTATCAACCCTTTTACTAGAGAACATACTGGAGCCATCTATCGGGTAGTCGTGGAACAGTTGCAGTTCCCGGATATTCCCTATGTTTTTCGCGCATCATGCTTTTTTTTTCTTGGCTCGCAAAACCTTGTGATAATGTTACAAACGACCATTTCTCATTGATGGTACGTACATTTGTTCTCGGAAGTACCGCCAAACCTTCGCTGTAGTGAAATGCAATTCTAGGGTCACCCACAGATGGCGCCAGCGTGCCAGTGTGTTTTCTCGTCGTGAGAGATCACAAGAACGCGGTCGTAAGCAAACACAAATGTGTTACTGAACCTTGGAAACACGGACAATAAATCTTCTTGGAATCAGTTTACCCAATGAAAAGGGCGGTTGCTATTATTCTCTAATGGCCCATGCAGGCAATGTGACAAAGAGGTTCCTCTATCTGCCGTACGGCATAGTCTTTGCGACGCCTCAACACTATGCGGAGAGCAAGTTCGTCTGCTCCTTGCAAAAGAGTTGCGGTCACATCAGAAAGACGCCGAGCTTTGATAGGCTCTGATTGAAGGATAGTGGGTAGACCTCAAACCAAGCCGGCTGTCCGTTCGTTCGTTCATCTTTCTGTGCACTTTCACGCTAAACTCAGTCTGAAAATTGACGTACGTGACGCCACGGTATTAGCGTGACGCGGCGACTTGACACCGTGACGCGATTTCACGTGACATAAATTTCGGGGTGGAATTCAGAGGAGAAAATGGCTTTACGTCACACTACGTCCCCTGATCTGACCTGACGGGTCCGGTCACGTGACGTCGCGATGGGAAGTCGTGGTGTCACGTGACACCGCAAAGTCACGTGACTGCTACGGTCACGTGATGTCAAGAGACCTGGGTAAATTTGGCGAGGAAATGACTTAACAATACGTTCTTCTTCACTCCCGAAACGACTGTTTTTCGAGTGCATTGCGGGGCAGTCTACACGCAGGACCTTCACGAGAGTGCAGGCTACAGCCAGATTTAAACGTAAAGCATTACAGCTTTTTCTTTTTCGGTAACGAAGTAACAATTTAGCTGCTTCTGAAGAGAAGGAGCGAGTAACGCATTTCTGTTACTCTGATGACTTTACAAGTTACGATATTCAGTTACTTCTGGAGGGGAACGTGCAAAACGCAGGTAGCAACCTAGTTCTCAACCCAACTCGTGGCCGCAATTTACTTCCACGATAAAACGCCAGATAGACCATAAAAGGATGTGTAGAAGGTATGCTTGTTTAGCCAGAGTTATTCCTGAATGAACGCGTTAAAAAGCGAGGAGTTATTAACGGCGACATTATATTGGAAGTGGCTACTGCTTCGCACAAAACGAGACATTCAGAGTCGCGACAGAACGTGTTAGTTTCAAGCCGGGGTAGCGCGTTCATTTTGAATCACAGTAACGAGTAACACATTTAGTTACTTTTTGAGCAAGTAATGGGTAACGGTATTTAGTCACTCTATTTCAGTAACGTGTACATGTCATAGTTACGGCACATGATTCTACAAGAGCGCCACGAGTCAACCGCCTTCCCTCGCCGATATGCAGGAGTCAAACTTCAACTTCCAAGGACTCTGTGTCGATCGCGATAACGTATATGCTGGAACAGACGCCGTCTAGACGCACGTTTGTGTCTTATTTCTTTCTTTTATTATTGTTTTTTTCTGCGCATCTTTGACTTATCGACAGCTGCGTATGCTCGTTACCGGCACCGGACACCGTGTCGATATACGCCTCGCAGAAACGAAAGCTGACACCAGCGAAATTTGCATACACTAACAACGTCCGGCGAAGTAGAGGCTCTCTCACTGGCGCGTTCGCGGTATAAAGAGTGTCGTCCTCGCTGTCTGCTGTCGGAAGTCTCGAAATCACGTGCGCCCATTCAGCGATGAAGCTTCTGGCTGTGTTTTGTCTCGCGGTTGTCGTCGCGGCAGCCGCGACTCAAGAATCGCGTCCCGAAGGTGAGTACGGAAGCTGTCATTATGATGGAGCGAAAGTTCGTCTGCTTCTTTTGCAGGGATTGCGGTGACGTCAGAACAACGCCGAGCTCTGATTGGTTCTGAGTAAAGAATAGTGGGTACACCCCAAAGCGAGCTGCCTTCAGGTCTACCCACTATCCTTCGATCAGAGCCAATCAGAGCTCAGCGTCTTTCTGACGTCCCCCAATTCCAGCAAAAGAAGTGGACGAACTTGCGGTCCGCGTAGTCCCGTGTCCATCATTATGAGCACGCTTCTCGCTTCGTGATTCGTTCTTCGGCGTTATTATCAGCTTATCCCGAAGTCTGATTGGCTACGGGGAGGCGATGATAAGATGCCCGGCGTGAGTATAATCTCCGTTACAAGGGAAGCGCGAACGTAATCGGCCAGACCCCTGTGTCTCTTCGGCCGGTGGTGACCACAGAAAGAAAGTCTGCAATGATACTCACACTATGAATTCTGTCGAAATACTTGGAGAAGCCAATCGCTCTAATCTTCTGGGCTAGGGGCCCGGTGAATGACGAGGCTGAGAATATGTATAGAGCTAAAAAGACTCTTTGCGTAATGACGCCGAGCATGAGGTTTCACCATGCTCAGCGCCACAGTAATCACAGTTTTTTTTACGTATAGATTGCAAAGATTGACTCTCCCAAGTACGTTGCGACAAAGTAGTTGCTAAAGACTCTGCTTAGAGTGTAGGCTGCAGGCTGGTGCACATACTTGCGATCGTGTGTCTTAAAACCCTTTAGAAAGGTATTACGACGAGGGAATACAGCGGCGCCATCTATCGGGTAGCCGTGGAAGATGGCAAGTTGTCTGCTTCTTGAGCTGGAATTCCGGCGACGTCAGAACAACGCCCAGCTCTGATTGGCTTTGATTGAAAGGATAGTGGGTAGATTTCACTGCTACATGCCTTGAGTCCTACCCGCTATTTTTCTTTTTTTAATCATCCACTAAGAGCTCGGTGTTCTGACATCATCGCAACCCCTGGGCAAGGAGCAAACGAACTTCCGCTCCGCATATATTTCCTCTTTCTTTCGTGCATCATTCAATGTTACTTTTTTGGCTAGAACAAAAAAACTTTTCACGATGGAATAGACCATGTATTTCTCATGATAGTACGCACATTTGATCTCGCGAATACTGCAAAACCTTCGCTCGGGTGAAATGCAGTTCCAGGGTCACCTCGTAGATGGCGCCGACGTGCCAGTGTTTTCTCGCCGTAAGAGATCACAGGAACTGAGTCGTAAGAAAACGCGAGTAATGGACGGGCCTTAATTGATTTACGCGTTTGCGTTTGAGTGAGACTGTCTTCGATGAGGGAACAGATTTGCTCACTGGCGCCATCTGCCAGGTAGGCCTGGCCCATTTCCGACCTGTGCATTACTAGACTGAAGGATTTGCAGTCTTTACGAGCTCAAATAAACACGCTATCTATGAGAAATTGTAGCTTATAACTTATAAGATAACATTCAAAGAAATTATTTCAAACTCATGGTAAAATTACAATGCGTTAAAAAAAGAAAAAAAGGGAATATACGTTAAACGGAAGTGTTCCTTTGCTTCCCGATAGATGGCGCCAGTGTACTATCGTTGCGAGCAGTCACAAGAGGTTGAAACACAGTCGGGCACACTCAAAGGGAACTGTGATAACCAGTAGAGTCTATTCATTCTTAGGTCCTGAGTGCCCGCTGTTGAAATGCGTCGGCGGTTCTAAGGTGGCCTGCATCGTTGGTGAAGAAAGGTGCAGATGTCGTTGCGGTGAGCTTATTATTTTTTTTTCGCTTTTACCTTTTACCTTCTGATATCACCATCAACAGCTTACTAAACGCGCTGCGCGGCGAGTCCCGACCATCTTATAGACCAACACGCGGATCTGAAGTCACGCCAATAAGGTGGCGCTGCTATCGGCAAGGCGCATGAGCAGACGTTTGACTTCACGCGAATCTGGTTTCTGCGCAGGCGCAGTGCCCACACCTCGTGTGAAAACTCCGCGTTTGTCCACACCCTCGTGGGGGCTTCGTTTATAAACAGCGCGTTGCATGCACAACAACGCCCCCGCGATTATCCTGGCACGTTGGTCTCCTCCGAATGAGTTTTATACAATATCACATTAAAGATACCCCCCCCCCTTCCCCCCAGACGTCATCACTAGTGAATCCATGTGGAGCCTCCCAACTTGAGGCAGCGTCACCGTCAGTGCGTTTTGCAGCGTCTCACAACGGGCGAGCACGCGGTAATGTCAAGACGGACGCGTCTGTCGTTTTGAGGCGACTCCCGCCGAGCTTCGGCGTGTCTGCCGCTTGGCGCGAGTCGGGGGTCCACCAACGATGACGTCACGAGTAGGCGTTGTCTTGTAGGTGCGATTGGTGTTATATATATATATATATATGTTGCCCAAAGGCAGTGAGTATAAGAGGCGACTCGGTCGAAGTGCTAATCCGAGCGGCTGGTGGACAAAGAGGACAACTTTGACAAGGCCTTAGTTACTGAGCGACTGGGCACAAGCCTCGTGCGTCACAGTTCGGAAATGAGCTCGGATATTTGAGCTCGAGATCGGGTCCCATGATTGCGGCCACGGGCCATCTCCTATTTGTCATAGAAATTATTGTGGCTTTCTTCCAGTTAGGTGGAATTTTAGATTGCTGGAGTGATATCCGAAATATTAGTGATAGGTATTTTGAAGCCCATTCGGTGCATCTCTTCAAAAATTTGTGTGCAATTTTACCTTGTCCAGCCTCAGATGTTTGTGCCAAGATTAGAAAGAAGGTTCCTAGGCAGCATAAAATATTGGGCCAATATTGGGGTGAAAGTGGGTAACTTTATCAATATTGGGTCGGGATCCCCAGTCTGTACCCAATATTGGTAAAGAGTGCGACAATCTTGGTATCGCTGGCCAATATTACACCCCTATGTACCCAGTATTGACAGATTGGGGCATTATTGGTATGGTTGGCCAAAATTACCCATATTTCCCAGTTTGCGCCCAGTATTGGTTAATATTGGGACAATCTTGGTAGAGATGGCCAATATTACCACAATGTGCATTCAAGATTGGCGAATATTGAAGCAATTTTGGTGCAGCTGACCAATATTACCAATATTGTCCCATTATTTGCCAAATATTGAAAAATATTGGGTCAAGCTTAGTATTACTGGTCATTGTTTCTAATATTACCCCAATATATACCCAATAATGTTAAATATTGGGACAAGCCTGATATGCCTGAACAATATTACAAATATTCCCCAAGTACGTGCCCAATATTGGTTAATCTCAGGTCAAGCTTCGTGTGGCTGGCCAATACCAACAATATTTGCCAAATATCTTTCAAATATTGAAAATATTGGGCAAGGAAAGGTATGGCTGTCTATATAATACCGATATGTATTCGATTTGTGCCCATTATTGCGCAAAAATGATAACAAGCTTAGTATCACTGGCCATTATTACCAAGGTCACCTCAGCTATAGTATGCACCCAATATTAGGTAAATACTGGAACAAGATTAATATTATTCCTAGACAGTATTACCAATATCACCCCAGTATGCGCCCCAGATTGGTAAATATACGGGACAAGCTTGGTATGAACTCTTTTTTAAGAATCGGTAAATTGACTCGTGATCGCCCCTCCGAGAGTACCCATCGGCGTTTGCTGGTTTCCGTATTCAGGAGTCTGTTCTGAAGACCTTTAGAGTGCCTGTAAGACAGAGGTATTAGTCTGCCTCGAGTAGAGTCTCTTGTCTTCGCTGTAGATGAGAAATTTAGCCAGTGCAGCACGACTTGAAGGGCATGCATCGCACGTTATCGAGCTTACTGCAGTTGGCTGGTCTATAGTTCGGTCCGTGTCATTATGTTTGTCTCCATCACGACAATTCGTAATTGAGGCACACAGAAGAAATAATGTTTATGTTTCGCACAATTTAAATTTAATCCACGCTGCATTTATTTTAGCTTCGGGCCACACGGAGCCGCAAGCACAATCGATGAAACGTGCACTTCTTTGCGACGAGCAAATGCTTGGGTATGCCTGGTTCAGATATTGTTATGTTATTTACAATGCGTGGCGATAGACTGTGTACCGGCGAGCAAAACGTTGTTATCTTGCGTGAAGACTGAAGGAAAGTAGTTGTTGATGTTGTTAGCTTTATCCGTATTGGTTTCTCTTGTTGTGTCACGGCTTATATTCGTACGTGGGTTGATTCATCTCCCAAGTCTATCTGGTGCTGCATGCTCTTATGAATCAATACAAAGTTTCGTTATAAAACCTTTGCTTTGCAGGTTTTATTTTGCATCCGAGTTATTTAATGAAATTTTCCATTTGTTGTTTTCCCATGGCGCTTTTTTTCTTTTTTTTTGTGAAGATTATTCATTTACTTTTTTGCAGGTATATTTCAGGCGTTATCCACGCGTTACGTTATTTTCATTTTATTGTAGTCGGAATATGAGTGTTCATACAGTAGGAAATAATAAACTTGAAATAATTCCAGAGGTCATTTGTACTAGTGTCTAATTGCAAAAGAAAAAAATGAAAAGGGCCAAATTAAAAAAAAAGAATAGTCGAGGATAGCCCCATTTTTAGCCCGATTGTAGTCGGCTACATAAGTAATCTAACAGTTCCTTTTTGGCATATTAAAAGCTGAACTGAACATGTCCAAGGTGTAGTTTGGGAAAATTGGTTCCGCGACCTTAAAAAATCCCATCAAGCAACCTTGGCGGTCGCCATTTTTGGTGTACGGAGCGTCCGATTGGATCCTGGCCGAACGTTGACGCATCCCTCGTGTCCAATACACGATCAGAGTACGTGCTCAAACAATGGCGGACTTGGCAGAGTGGCTACTAGATGGCGCGGGCACTTTTGGAAAGGGTCTATTGCCAAAATGTTATCACTGTGCTTTGCTCGTACGTTACAGTGCAAAGTGAGGACCCGTGCGAGTCTGTTCAAGACCAGCCCTGCCCCTTGGGCAAAAGAAACCACTGCACGACTCAAGACATCACGTGCAAGTGTCGTTGTGGTACGTTGGTTCGCAAAAAAGCTATCGCCACTGACGACTTAAGAAACGTGGAGCGGTGCGAATTCTGAGCTTCTCATGATCGATCCACAGTCAATGATATTGATGCCCTATAAGAACGCCGAATAGGAATCACGAAGCACAAAGCATGAACATAATGCGCCACGCCCTGCCTTTCTTAATTCCGTCGATGACTATACGGAGAGCAAGTCATCTGCTTCTTTGGCAGGCGTTGCGGTGACGTCAGAACGAAGCCGAGTTCTGATTGGCTTTGATGGGAAGGATAGTTGGTAGACCTCAGGGCAGCTGGCCTTGAGGTCTACCCCCTACCTTGCAGTCAGAGCCAATCAGAGCTCGGAGTTCTGACATAACCATGACCTTTGCGAAAAAGCAGACGAACTTACGCTCCGAATACAGCGCATTGCACTACGGTTGCCGAGCGATAATCGAGAGTTTTAGGGAACGGTTTTTGCACATCCCATACGGTACAATGGGCCCTCCGATACGCACTGCGCATGCGCCGCCTAAAACTATTATTGTTACGCCTCTCGACCTAAGTTGCGTAACTTAGAAGCCAGCGTCTATTGGAAGGAACCTATTAGCTGAAATCTACTTTGGAGGTGGGATCTTGCAAGATTTATTTATTTATAAATTCTTCGAGTCCTTATAGGGTCATTCTTTGAGGGAATTGATAATATCAGAGGCCACATATCATCAGTGTGAGGCAGTATACGGGCAATAGCATCTGAGGACGTAAAACTAAAACACACACTAAACAAAACACAACGATAGGAAATTGAATGAGAAAGAGAAACATACGGGCCATGTAAGTAAAACGCACACTAAACAAAATGTTAACAACACAACGATTGGAAAGTGTATGGTAAGAGAAACATATGGGCAATGTAAAACATTACCGTTCGTAATAAGCGAGTAGCACACATGAAAAGGACTAAGAATCCAATTGGGATATTGCTACAAAATAAAGAGCGTGATCGTTCAGGGTAGCACACGATAAGGCAGGTGCATGCAGTGAATATTAGAATGAGGAACAAAAAGAGGAATTAAAATAGCCATCTGAGAGTCGAGAGATTCAGTGGTGGCGACGATCCTGCCCAATCTTTCTGTCACATCTTGTCTGGGTGCACGGGAGAAAGTTTTAAATTTAATCTGGGTATCACTGGGTCATTCTGCGAATTGTATCCGCTCTCTTTAGTAAGTGGGCACCTAGCAGCAAAGAAATGTTGACCTACACTCTAAAAAAAAATCTGTTCTTGAAAGGTTTTTTGACATGCCAAGCACTCTTTCAGCTAGTGAAGAGCAATTTCGCCTCAAGCCCTATCGCCCCCTGGTGCACTAGAAAGACAACTCGGCGATGAAAAACTCTTTTGCATAAAAAGAAGGAGCTTAAAAGAACCCCTTATATCTCTTCTCACGAAGAACCCTTTCAAAGGGTGCTTAAAATAAAATATGAACAAGCCGAGGACCAGTAAGTGTACTTTTTCGACTAAAGGCTCGTTCACACAGATCCGTTTTCGTACGTTACGTTACGAAAAGTCACGGGGAAATCTGTGCTTCGTATTAAGCGTGGCTACCAATTCAAGGAGATAGCCTGGCACAAGACAATCGAGACACGAATGTTTCGGTGACGACGAGCTAGGACAGTGACCTACCGTAGCAACCAAGGACACAAGGCTTGTTGTAACGTAACGTAAGGAGTTGAGCTCGGTTCAACTTTTCACACAGCACCGTTTTCTTACGTTACGTCTAAGTCACCGAAACATTCGTGTCTCGAATGTCGCGTGCCGGGCTATCTCCTTGAATTGGGCCACGCTTAATACGAAACACAGATTTTCCGGTGACTTTTCGTAACGTAACGTAAGAAAACGGGTATAGGCTGGTTCACACTGCCTCGTCTCTTACGTTACGTTACGAAAATTCACCGGGAAATTGGTGCTTCGTATGAAGCGCGTGGGTACCCAATTCAAGGAGATAGCCTGGTACGCGAAATTCGGGACACGAATATTTCGGTGACTTTGACATAACGTAAAAAAAAACGGTGCTTTGTGAAAAGCTGAACCGAGCTCAACTCCTTCCGTTAGGTAACGAGCCTTGCGTCCTTGGTTGCCACGGGAACTCACCGTCCTAGCTCGTCGTCACCGAAACATTCGTGTCTCGAATGTCGCGTGCCGGCTATCTCCTTCAATTGGTAGCCAAGCTTAATACGAAGCACAGATTTCCCGGTGATCATTTCGTAACGTAACGTAAGAAAACGGGGCCACTGTGAACGAGCCTTATGTGTGAACCAGCCTTAAATTTAGATTTGGTCGTAAACTCCCATAGAGTAACCATTCTTGGCCACCTTCTACCCGATGTGCGCAAGCGCGGTCGTCCTCGCCATGGTTGCTGCCTCCGACGGTAATAAAAGGCCGGCGAAAAGTGTGCGCCAGGGGTCGTTGGGTCGTTTGGTCATAGCTAGGGAGGCTCAAGTGAGTGTGGGTGCAACTGCTAGATCGGGGATCACGGGACATGGACGCCATTTAATTGATAAATTTTGCTGCGAGTCTATGGGGCAAAGGTCGTTTTATTTCCTAACTCAGGTCATAAGAGCCCATTAAGGTGCTTGAATAATTTACACACGGTATAAATGACTACTTTTCCATAGCCACCAGTTTTGTTCCGATAGGTTAAGTATTTTTAACGCGAAGACATGGTAAATTCCGCCATCTTGGACGTTGCACCTTGTCTGGCAACCCTGCTTTCTCCTCTTTTTTGTTTGCGATTCTCGGAGCGAGAAGGAAGCGAGAGAGGCTGCGCCAAGGCGTTCGTTGCTTCCAATGGAGGGCGAGAGGAGGAAGGCGCATGGAGCAACAGAGTTGCAACAGAGCGGGCGTCTGCTCTCGTGCAGGCAACATTGGCGCATATCCTTTCGATCCTCTCCCTCAGGTGCCGCCATTAAATTGCAAGCGCTCTCAGGTTTTGAGTTTCACCCACCCTCACTAGAGTCTCCCTAGTCGCAGCTAGCTACGATGGTTGGAAAAAGATTACGTAACTATAGAGCAAGTGCGTTGTGTATTCCTCCAGGAAGGAAAATCTCCACAAGTTTGCCAAAATAAGTTTCTTGTGGCCTCCGAAATATTTATTATACCCTCTGTCAACAACAAACAATGTCTTCAATAAAGAGGCTTCATCTTCTGGGGACCGCTGGCGCCTACGCACTACCAAGGACGTTGTTTACGAGCACACGGTTATACGGTAGCGCCATCGTTTAGTGTTAGGCTGAAATTGCTCCTGACGTCGCTGTACACGAGCGTCTTTGAATTGATTTACCGGCCGATCGCAAGATGGCAGTACCAGTCTTGGAAGTTCTGGGTGAGGGAACATTCGCGTCATTATGCAGACATTAGACGTTCCTTGGAGGACACTAACGTATCTCTATCTATAAATTCATGCAGCTACACAGCAAAGAAGCATGTTTGATCGACCTTTACCAATACCCTCGTTTCCTCAAAAGAAATCTCGTAAATTAAGTAGTAAGTCTGAAAGTATTAGCATAATCTTTAAAAGAATATGTATTAACGTCACTGCAATTACCTCCTGGATTAACGTTTTGAGTCTTATCTTTTTTCCATTTCTCTCCAGCTCTACTTGGAACAATTATAACTGGCATAAGGATCGAGCGGTATGCTTTACTTTGGCCACTTAGGGAAGATACGGTTTATCGAGAATATCGCTTCGATAAGTATGTTACGACGCATGGCGGTTGCGCGAAGTAAACAGCTTGATATTTTGAAACGACAACATTATCGGTAACAGGATCGATAATGTTCTTCAATAAGTTAGGAAGTGATGTCTTGTCCCTCGTGAAATACATTGCTGCTGTCCTCTCCACGGAGCCTCGTGTAAAATTCTCAAATGCATCCGGACACAGTGAATGTCTTAACCTGCTGCGTTGCAGGTATTGACGCATGGTCGAGATACGAATAACTCTACTACAGCATGTAAACTAACGTTTCCAACTAACTTTAGTCCGCAAAACTCGGTTTTTTCAATGTATCGCGCTGCGATTTCCTACAGAGGTGCGGCTAGGGGGTGGAAGCTGATGGAGTGAAACATAGTCAACAAGATGCAACCTTCCTTGTTCAACAAACAGGACAAAGAGAAGGAACCACGGTCTCGGGGCTGGGGGTGAAGTCTGGTTGCCGGCCACCTTCAAAACAAGTTGGTACGTCACTGAAGCACGGAGCGAAAATATGACAAATGAACCTTCCGAGATTCAAAGAAAGAAAAAACGGTTTCGGGCTGTTTGCGCGGCATTCTGCAGACGACGTTATGACCGGGCTCGCCTAGTTGTATGTGCTGCCGAAAGATGGCGCAACGTGATATACGAGAGTAATGCATGGCCTCGACCGATCATCTGCCGCACCAAAAAATAGAGAGCCGTGAGAGATTTAAATAGTTGCTTTCTTAGTAGGTTCAATTTGTTTTTTTATGAATAAATTGTCGCACAATTAGAATTTAACAATAGAGAGAAGCACGCCGGCATAGTGACTAGTTTCCGAAGAACGTCCGCTAAGCTCGGCGCCGGCGCGTCGGCGCTTCCGACATCTGTCGTCGGCAGAATGAACTATACTCCGTTTCACCTTATGTTGTACCGCAGCGAAGGCTAGGAGCGCGAGCTCATAGCGTTGGCAGCTGCACTAAATGCACGAGAGCTTGTGCCGCCGAGATATGCCCTAGAGACAAAGAGCTCGCGCTTGTAGCCTTTCCTGCGGTACATCATAAGATGAAATAGAGTGTAGGCGAGCGCGGTCATGATGTCGTCTGCGAATGCTGCGGCAGATAGCCCGAAACAGGTTTTACTATTTTCTTTTTCTGAACAAGGTAAGCTCATTCGTTGATATTTTCACACCATGCTTCCACCACCTGGATCCACCTCTGTAATAAATCACAGCTCGATGAGTTGAGAAACCGTATTTTGCGGGCCGTCTGAAGTGCCTTTGAAGCGTTAGTTTACATGCTGTAGATCGACTTACAGCCCACGAACACTGTCTGCGTCTTTTTTGGTCAGGCTGAACGTCTAGATTTCAAGATGATAAAAATCTACGAAGACCATAACAACTTCTTGGTATGCGAACGCAAAATGAGACAAGGAACGCACAAAAACACGTCAGACCCTTGCCTCATTTTGCGTTCGCATACCAAGATGTTTAACCAACACGCTCTCACGATTCTATCTATGTTCATAACAGCTGATTAGTGCAAACAAAATACGCAATGATAGGTTAGCGAGAGACGCTGGGGTCGCAGCGCCTTGATCTGCGGCTTTTATTAAACGCTTTGCTCTTTCTAAAATGAGCATAGTTCTAAGGAGTAAAATTTCTTGGATCAGTCTAAAGCCCGCCTGAATCAATTGTAGGCTCTAGAACTAAATCGACTCAAAGATTATTTTTATGTAACTAAAGGTTTCCGGAAGGTAAGATTAGTTCGCGAAGGAATGACAGAGAGGTAAGTTAACCTGTGGCCCTATATGCTACACGGCGGGACCATGCGGAACACTAAGGAACCAAGACAATGTCGTCTTCTGCGATTGGCCAGCGCCGCGCCGCTGAGCATATCACAGCAGACGGCATTGTCCCGGTCTCTTCGTCCCCCCAACTTTTCTCCCCACACCCCCACCCCCGAGAGCTAGTGACCGACGCGCCCGGTGCGCATCCACTATTGGCCCTCTCCTCCTCTCTTCTCCCCCCCCCCCCATCTTCACGCTTAGTAGTAGTAGTAGTAGCTTGGCCCCGCCGTGTAGCATAGGCCCCTAAACGTCAATTCTGGTGGACACACTTAGAGCGGGGGTTAAAAAAGGAGGGAAAAGGAAGACCTAGTGATGGAAGAGAAATGTGCAAAGCAAGAATAACACTCTAAGAAATGCCTGCGCGTCTACTTACCCGCAAAACCATCGAAGAGCCAATCTCTGCGATCTACGAAATCAGCTCAGCGAATGATGAGGCGGAACATCCGTTTAGACCCCAAAATTTAGTCTGCGCTGTGGCATTACGCAATGCAAGCGTGACGCTTTGCATTGCGTAATGCCACACGCGGAACTTCATTTTGAGTCTAAACGGATGTTCCGCCTCATCATTCGCTGAGCTGTCTCCGAATAAAGTTGAACTCTCCGATGTTTGCGGTAAAGGTAGGCGCACAGACGCTGTTAGAGTGTAGGGACGACTGTGCATACGGAGCGCAAGTTCGTCTGCTTCTTTTGCAGAGGTTGTGGTGACGTCAGAACACAGAGCTCTGATTGGCTCTGATTGAAGGATAGTGGGTAGACCTCAAGGCAGCTTGCTTGAGCTCTACCCACTATCCTTTAGTCAGAGCCAATCAGAGCTCGACGTCTTTATGACGTCACCGCAACACCTGCCTAGAAGCAGACGAACTTGCGCTCACATAGTCAACGAGAGCTTACAAAACGCGAGGCGTGGCTTCTATGTTCAAGCTTCTTGATTCCTGATTCGTTCTCTGTAGTTCTTATAATCACTAATACCGTAATCTCATTGGGTCCGGAGTCACAATGAGATGTTTACCACGTTCTGTGTTTCTTAAGCTGTTAGTTACTCTAGACGATGACAAAAAGTCATTGCTAGAGCCAGTATACATTGTAGGCGCATCCTCAAATAAAAGCCGTCCGTCTTACCACTGCAATACAATTACTTAAATTACATGAAGACAACGCGGTTAATGCACATCAAAGTGTAGGACAAGCTATACATCCTAATAGGTCTTTACGCGTTCCGCCACTGCAGACAACAAAATCGCCTGGAACAAGAACCTGTACACTGGCGCGGTCATGTGGGTGGAAAGCAAAGAAGAAAACATTTATTTGACCAAGTAACCACCAAGGTTTCACCGTGCAACTGTGAATTATGCACGGTGTTTGAAAGTTGACTGCCGGGTTGTATGAATAACGAGACAAATTCTGCTAAGTCTACGCGTGTTCTGATAATAGAAATTTACACACTTTATATATTTTTTTTATTGCAGTGCCCGCATGAAAAGAACCTGGAACCATCTGGAGGAGTTGCAATAAAATAAGCCTCGAATATACACGTGCTCTGACCTTCAAGGTTTCGTGGTAATCCTGTTCTCGAACAGGGTTCGCTGCAAATGGTCATTTGCATGTAATGTAGCAGCAAGGTGGACAAACTAGCTAGAGTTTCCTAGTAGCAATTACTGACGGCTCTAATGACACGCGAGGTTTTCAAGCCATCAAGGTACAATCGATACCGCGCTCGGTGGTGCAAGCAAGATTACGCACCAATGCAAAAGAATGTGCGTGACTTGCGCTTACAAATGCCTCCAAGTGAATTCGTGCGAACAAAAACCCAAGAAGAAGAAAAAAAGGATGCTGTTATTCATATTAGCAAATGTAATTTCCTAAAAAGATTTTTTTTGGTTTGTTTTAGAGAATAAGTGATGGTGCTTTTGTGCGATACAAAACTCGTACTTCCTTTAGCGATGATCGATGCCCCGTCAGATATTACACGAGGAAACCTTGCGAATAGCAAACTCAACTGGCATCATTATGGCGGAAAAATACACACACAAAAAAAAACACAAAAACAGCTCCTTTTTCTGCTTGAGGAGGCACTATAAATTTGAGTATCTTGGTTACTTCATCGCGAGACGAGAAGTTAACTTTTAAGTTTGATTCCTCCAGCCCGTCCGCGGTGTCTACACTCCTGTCTCAGTTACCAATGTGCCTAAAGCCCCCCCCCCCCCCCCCACTGCTCGCACATCCTACAAAATACACGGCGTTCGCTGCAGGCAAAAAGACAGAATTAGGCAGTTTAGAATAGCGCACGCTAAAGCTTTGCGTACGCGAAGAATAGCGTCGCCGCCACTGCGCATGCGCCGAACGCTAACCCCGTTTTGCGCTTTGCTCGCGATGTTCTAGCGTACGCTAGTTTTCGGAAATTGCGTGCGTACGCAAAGAGTCTTTGGGCTTGTTTGCGCTCCTCCAAGGAGGATTTGTGATGAGAAGTTCGCTACTATACCAAGACGAGCAAAGTTAAGAAAATGGCTGCTCCCATGACCGCGGCTGCGGCCGCTTTGGCGGCGTCGTGAGTGCGACGACGGCGGCATTCTCGCGACTGCGTTTTTTAACGGAGGAGGACATTGCACTCATACGGGGAGTTGCACGCCAGAAACGTTTCGCAAACCCCAGCGGGGTGGGCAACGATCGCCGGCTGCTTGCGACGCGCCAAGGTTCCTCGGCGAAGGTCCTCAGTACACGTGACCTCTCTTGCCGAGGCGACGCAAGCGGACGCGACCAATAACAAATCTAAAAACCGCAAAAAGATATTGTTTCTTAAGAAACAACTTTTCGTGCGTGAAATAAAAATTGTTATTGTACCTTGGTGGCGTTGCAAGAGCGAGATGCATGGGCTTTCGCGTCGCGGTTGAGAAACGCTATTCTGAAACACTCTTATACGTAGCGTGCGCAACCGCAAGCGCTAAAATTGCGTAAAGCCTTTCGTGTGTAAAATAAAAATTGTTATTGTATCTTGGTGGTGTCGCAAGCGCGAGATGCATGAGCTTTTGGGTCCCGGCTCAGAAACGCTATTCTAGAACACTCTTACGTAGCCTACGCAAACGCAAGCGCTAAATGTAGCGCTAGCGTGCGCTAAAATTGCGTACGTTACTCTAAAGCTCCTCATTGTTAAGGGCGATGTTTAGTGCGCATGCTCGGAACGAGGTCCCATTAACAGCCCTCTAAGACAGGCAATCTTGATGGTGCGGAATGCACGTTGCGAAAGAACTGCGGAAGCTCGCCGTCAGCACGCGCTCACCAGCCGCGCACACAGCTATGGCCGCCAATGAATATTCCCAGTATTCACTGGCGGCCATAGCTGTGTGCACGACTGCTGAGCGCGTGCTGACAGCGAACTTCCGCAGTTCTTTGGCGCTGCATTCGGCACCATCAAGATTGCCTGTCCAGCAGCCTCGTAAGGCGAGCTCGTTCTGAGCATGCGCACTAAACAGCACCCACAAATATGGCGTTCAGCGAATACTCCCTATAGATATGGTGCCTGGAGCACGTCTTCGATGGCTGTGTTTAGCGTCTTATGCTGTCCATGCATCAAAAAGGGTCCCGAAAGGACAACAAATGACGTCACAGAAGCCGAAGTGTCATGCTGTTGCATGTCGCGATCCTGGCTGTTGGTCGTAGAAATACTATCGAGAAGCTGCGAGTAGCGCAAGCGAACGCGAGTGTCGCTGTCGTCACGCCGTCCCAACTTCTGGCTGCCTAAACTTCCGTGGATTGCCACACTGGAAAGCGACCTGCAGCAGAACAGGCGTCTGCCACATACACCAACGGCTGATGGGACGCCGCCAGGATCGCGACTGGCGACAGCAGTGACACTTGTATGACGTCATCAGGCGGAAATCGAGGGACCACTTTTTTGGACGCGGTAAACCCACCAGTCGGAGACACTCGTTCCAGGCACCATATCTAGCCCTTGAATGCGCACTTGTTGCATTTATAGTAAACTGACTGTTTAGCAGAGCTAATTTATCTGCCACATTGGAATGTTCTATATTGAATTACTGACCTGCGTATTTTTTATTTTTTTATTTCGTTTGTTTGTTTACAAAGTGATACATTTCTTTTGTGACCTACCGCTGTTGCCAATTCGGGAGGGGACTCAGGACTCGTCAAGCTGCACAAATGCAGATTTTTTCCTCAGTCCCCTTCCATCTTGTACTTGTACTTGATAGAGAAATAAAATATTAATATATTATATTATATTATAATATATTTTATTATATTATATATTATATAAGGGCATCGGTCAGTCAGCGTTGTTTTTTTCAACACTAAGGCCGACCTAGACAAGCTGCCGGGCAGTTTCTGGAACTGTGTGGGCATTATAAGGCAGAGTGCCTTATAATAACCTTCACAGTTTTCTTTTTTTACACTTAAATATATAGTGTTTTTTTTTAAAGTTCGGGTCAGTTATGCGGCCAGGGTGACATATATAGAAAGCATGATGGGATGCACAAAAACAACGGACATAAGGGAAAGACGCACACACAGGCGCCTTCCAGGTATTGATACGAATGCATGAAAGGATAAAACATAGAGGACGGGGACAGAAACAGAACTTGTTTTATTTAGCAACAACACAGAATAACACAAAATATAAAACCGCCCACCCACAGGTTTTAACGTTCTCAAAGTTGGGAAAGGAAAATCGGTGAGCGAAAGGAAACTTTACTATAAATTTAAAACTTAAAAAAAAAAAAAAATAGCGTCACGACGAGGAATCAGTAATCTATGGTCCGTTGCAACTCAAGAAGGTAGGGCGAGGGAAAGGAAGGCCGGGGAGGAGGAAGCAGACGGAACGCTAAAGAGCGAAGGAGGTTTCCCCTTCTCTTCTCCAGCGTTCCGTCTGCTTCCTCCTCCTCAGCCCGTCTTACCCTTGCCCTACATTCTTGAGTTGCAACGGACTATAGTCATCTCTGGTGTTAGGAATTCGACCTCTGTCTTTTCAGTGATAATGAAGGTGCAGAAATGTTGTTGCTGACAGTCCCAATGGCAATCGATTCAATGATTTTTCTCCCAAATATGTTGTTGTGCCCGCCCAGTATTCTAGCATCAGATAAATAAGGAGTACAGTCATCGCACGTTCGGCTGTGAGCGACGATTGGATGAAAATTCTCATTTGAAGCCTTTGGTGATTTGAAGTTGTAGTCTCCGAGTCGATGGTCGCAGAAAGGACCGCAAAGGCTGGGGCGCGCGATCGTCTTGAGACGCGCTTTGTGTCCCGCTCAGCTCGTGCGTTGACTTTGGCAGTGCCATAGCCTCCTCTAGACTGACAAAGCCTGGCAGATTGCCACGAGACGCGGCCGCCGAAATTGAAAAGCTAGAGTGGCAGACAACAGATGAGAGGAGAGCCACGTGACGGGCGCCCCGCTGCGGCGAGACGCCGAAACACACTTCACCCGAGCGATGGAATGTCCGCTCGTGCTCCTCGCGTTCCTCGCGCTACCGCTTCTTTTCTCGTCGGGTTTGAAAACCATGTTTCGGGGTCCTCGCCGCTGCATAACGCTGTGCGCTGACGACCAGGTTCCCCGAGAAATGCTCTGCGCTACCAGATCCTCGCGCACCAAATCCGCGACCGGGCACTCTATGGCTCCGTCGTCGAACTGTCAGGCTTTGTGAGTATAGAGGAGGCTATGGCAATGCTTTCTTTCACCCAGTCTCAGCTGAGACGCTGTTTCTAGCAAGGCGACCCAAAAACTGTCTTGGAAATTCTCGCGCAACATTCAAACTCTCTTGGACTTTGGCGGGCGCTCCTGCGCTTCACAGCACTATCGCGGGGCTTGTTTTGCAGAGGACACGATACCAAGGGGGCATGAAAAGAAAATGTTGAGATTGTCTAATCGCTGCAAGTGAACCCGGACGTTTTGACGAGAAAGGGTAGTGTATCTTAACAGACACGCGATTTTCTAGATTTATGACCTATCTCGGTGAAGCTAAATAAAGCGCGGTCTTTTATGGTCTTCTCGGAGAAATGCATACGTCCTTGCATCTTCCATGAGAGCCTATACACCGTTCCAAGTAGGTCGATGCAGAAAGAGAAAAACACTCTCGAACCAGAGCGCTGCGCCAACGCTCCGCTTACCCTTTCCCTCGAAAGCTCGTCTGCTTCACGGAGTGGACTGTTAGAAAGCACGTGCGCAGTGTACGGAGGCATGTTGTTTCGACAATGTTAGACGCCGCTTTGATATTATAGCGTGTTTTCGCGCGTGACATGGCCTATGCAAGAAAAGAATCGACCGGGCAGCACTGTGCTGTGATTGGTTGTACAAATAATAAAAACAAACGTGAAATAAACGCCGATTCAGTGCGCGAGACCCACGCTGTCAAACAGGATGAATGCGGGTGCGGACCGAAAGGTAAGCGGAGGGCGGCTTAGACATTGAAAAAAGAAAACAGTTGCGTGACTCCTCGTCCACTGATTTAATAACTCTATTTTTCTTCAGGTGGTAATTGGCAGGCGACGCCTGGTGCGGAACGAAAATGCGCCGCCAAAATTGAAGCGTCGGGTATGCGTAATTCGATCATTTTAGTTTTTTAAATTGTCAATTTACCATGAATACGTTAGTGCGAATGACCGAACGCTTCAATTACTTGCAGAAAATGGAAAACAACAGCAACACCCGCGATGTCCACGCAGCATCGACATCTTTTGGCAGCAAGCTGTCTTTACCTGGTCAAAGAAAGGTTGGCATGGCTGCCAACCTTTCTTTTTCTTGCTGGGAAAGTTTGGAAATGGAAGGAAGACAGAAAAGGGGGGGGGGGTAGTTTTGGTCTGACGCCGCTGTGCACAGCAAGACTGGGCACAGAGCTCAGACTTTGGCTTAGCTTTGTGGTAGACTCTCAAACATATATACTACTATATGTATATATATATATATATATATATATATATATATATATATATATATATATATATATATATATATATATATATATAACACAGTCTCGTGTAGTACACGCCGCGACACAGTTTGTGCACAAATAATTTTCACGCGAGGCGATTACAGAGAGGCACATCAATGTGCCAATATTGTTACAGTGGATTCTAAATCAGAAAAAAAAAAACAGATCCGTCGCACTTGCTATTTGTACTCGGTATTTATATATCGATTCATATTTAAATTTGAGGTTTCTACTATTTTAATTAAAGCAGACGTGGCAGCGCAGGTCTGAGCCGCTAACCGCGCAGTTTGTTCAAATGTTCCCGGCGCCCCCAAGCTGCGACAACTCGAGTTCAGCGCAAATTCACATGCCGTAATTCGTGCCATCCTGTCTTCGTTCAATCCTCGATTTCACTAGCGATCCTCAATTTCACTAGCAATCCCGAATTTCGCTAGCGATAGAAACGCCGAGTTCGGTTTGGGAGCGACGACTTCCCCAGAACCGCGCTAAAAATTACGCACAAAAAGATGCCCGGAAAGCAGGATGCACTTTTCCCCATGCCTGACACACCAATTAGGATAGTGTTTTCCTCCATGGACGAAGACGATGAGCCGAGGGCGCCGAATACGGCAGCCGTGCCGGCAGAAGCAGCTGCGATCGGTGTGACTCGGTGAACAGGGTAACAGTCCAGTAACGGCGGTCGGTCATTCGGGCGGGTTCAGATTCTCCCAAATGCCCGGATGAGGGTAGGCGGCGCTACACTCGTTAAAATGGCGCCGGCCAGGAAGCCCAGCTTGGAACGGTGTATAGATGGCCGGCATGCATTGACGCCAAGCAAGCTGCCATTACAGTCACCTCACTGCTGAGCCAACGCCATACAGAGGGGTAGTGCTAAATTCTATCGCGTCACCAACTGACGGCCAGTTGGACCCACTGGCCGTCAGTTGGTGACGCATAAAATTTAGCACTACCCCTTTGTATGGCGTTGGCTCAGCAGTGAGGCGTCACGTATAAAAACATGGACCCGAGCGCCGTGTCCGCGGCTGGGACATTAAGAATGAAACAAATACAAAACTTTCACGCACATGTGCAGCACTACTTTGCGTCTGGTAGTCGGGGCGGAGGCGTACACTGGTAGCTGATTATGCCAAAAAACGCAAAAGCTATTACTTTTTTTTAAAAATTTCGTTGTTGTTAAAAGGTACTTCCCAAGGAAAGATAAGGTGAAATATAAAGAAACAAAAGCAAAATAGATCAACCGGCTATCATCGTGCGTTTGTTCTGCAATGTCTTTAGCTAAAGGCGCCACCAAGTGTCCCCCCCATTTTCCGGTTTCCGCCATGTTGTACGCAAAAGTGACTACGCGTCACGTGACCTGACAAGAGCCATGACGTCACCGGTAAGATGGCAGCGCCCATAGCTGGTGGATGCAAGCTTGTTCGGTGCGCGGGAGTCGCGACGTGCCGCTGCTTGCCGACGATTTCGGGCTTCTTCGTGCTCGCTGACGCAGGTGTAACGTGAAAATATGAAAGAATGAGACTTTATACACTTTCTGCGCAAGATTGCTGTAGGTATTAGCACCTGCGAGACAGCATCAGTCGTATCGCCGTACCTGTGCCCGGATTCCCGGATGTGTTCGAGGATCGATAAAACTTTTAATCCTCTTAGCATAAAAGTTTCGCATTCTCCTAGCTTCGTTTAAACGTTGGAATATCTGAGAATCAATTCTGAAGTGTATGCGTCGCACGTTGGGCCTAGGGGATTTTTTTCAGCCTGGGGTAACCGCATAATCACAGCAACTTTTAGCTGGGAAGCTCCTGCGATATTTACGTTTTGTACTAATCAACAATTTTAAGATATAACTGTTAACATAAAATTTTCGCTTTTTTCTTAGCTTCGTTTGAACGTTGATATGTCTGGGCATCGAGGCAAAAAGTATACGTCGCGTGTAGGGCCTAGGGGAAGTTGTTTTAGTCACTGAATAACCACAGCAACTTTCAGCGAGGACGCTTTTGCGATATTTAACCTTTTGTACTAATAGACGATTTTACAAATTGGCAGTTCTAAATATTTTAATATAACGCGCTTTCGTTGCAGTAGTTTGGATTAGATCACAAGTACCTTGTTTTTAAGTGAAAAGCTGGCGTTTGTTTAAGTGACGTGCACGCGAACAGTTACAAAGCATTCGAACTAATCATTCGGAAATTTTCTTTTATTACTAACGTTCAAGAAACAGTTTATTTATCCCTTTGGAACTCACAACATAGTTAGCAAGTCTTCACATTTTTGTTATATCAGTGCACAAATTACTGCATCCGACGTCCATTATAAATTAGTATTAGTAGGCACTTGACCTTGCCGATCGGTATCAATAGTTCACACTAACCTTCATGTGTATGACATCTCGAATCTTTAAAAAAAAATGCAGCCCCACTCCTTAGAGGTCTAGAGATAGCAACAAACATATCAACAATTCGTTAACATTTAATGCAACTCGGAAATAGAAGATTAACTGCACATTTTCCCCTTTCGTAGGATTAACTGCAGTCACTTTTCTTCATCAAGAGTGCATTGTATCAGTCGGTCAATTATTTACTTGTTCTAATTACTTGGACAAGATAACTTGTATTTGTGTCCGTCCCTTGCCCGAAGAAGCAGTCTTTTTGCAAAGTGTTGGCTACCATTCCTTTCAGTCTCTTCAATACACTTTTTTTTCTTCAAAAGTGTGTGCTGTCTATACTTAGTTCCACCACAGCTTGGCCAAAAGCAACCGCCACAGGCCCCTCGAGCCAATCAAAGAGGTGGAGTCAAGTTATGTGACGAGTGTCTGCAAAAGGAGAGCACTCTGATGATATGTTGTCACGTGCCTCCTTCCAACGTGCATATTGGCTCACGGGGGCCGTAGCCTTAGCTGTTTGCCAGAGTGTGACGAAACGAAGTACAGTAGCTTCTACGTTAATTATCCAGGGCCGCTTTCTCCGCTTTCCGCTTTCCGCTTTCCGCTTCGATTTCAGATGATAACGAACGTTGCTGCTGGCGTCTGCAAAGTGATCAACGAGAGCAGCTCGTCGAGCTCGGCTATTTTAATGTCTGCGAGTCGTTCTGTGCTCACCGAGGAGGTGTTAAGACGATGATCTTCTTAACCGATCTAGTTTGGAGTAAACAACTGTCGCAAGCTCACGGCTCGAAAAGCGCTGTTGGCGCTGCGCGGGTGTTTGGGTTCGTGGCGGGCGGTAGCGGGGCTGGCCTAAGCCTAGCGTCCCAGTTTAACTACAAGGTGACCCCCGAAAAAATTACGGGTTTTTTCCACGGCAAAAATAAACTATGCATCGTCGAACGCTTATTCTCCGCCCAAAGGTAGCGCTAGAGGTTTAAACCAGATGCTAAAGTTTCAGCACGAACCGATATTTCATTCAAAAGTTTTAAGTGACTTTCTGAAAATTTCCATAGATAAATGGGGCCCATTTTAGACAGTTTTCGGTCTTGATCCCGCCAAGAGTTCGCCGCATGCGTGAAGCCGCCATAATGTCAGTTCCGAGAAGGCAGGCGGCAGTGCCTGAGTCAGCTCGTGCCTTCTCGAGTTCTGCATGCGCAGGGTTCCAGCGAAGTTGCCGCACGCGCAGAGAGACTAAAGTTCCTCTCGATGTCATTGCAAAAGCGGTAGCTAGAGTCACTAAATGAGCTGCGCTTAGAGTATCGGCACTCCGTTCCCCCACATTGCTGTGGCGCGCCGCCATATTGGGGCTGGCAGAGCATACGCTAACTGCAGATCGTCATGATTAACATGCGACTTCTCAGCATTCGATTCGGTGTTAGAAGCTCACGTAATATTGCTTTACTCGTGCGGACTGTTTAAACATTTGTGGAGTGACGGGAAAGCGGTTCCTGTGATTTCAGATAAAGTCGGATAACTGGCAACCATGATTCTAAGCCACAATATGGCTAAGTGTCGTTACTCTAGCGTAGCTTATTCAGTGGCACTAGCGGTAGCGTAGCCAAACTGGTCAGATCGGTCCACTTGGTGCACAGATTCGAAGTATTGGCTGAAGGCCCTCCTTCCCGCAGCGTTACGTCATAAAACGAGCTTTCGGAATCTCCGCCTTCGCGCGCATCTTCAACGCCTATCAGAGCTATCCACGTGCACTTTTGCTATTTTCAAAAAGAAGGCCAAAAGACATCACCACTGGTGTCAGTGCGGGTAGAGTGAAGTGCGGGGTAATATACCTATAAGGTCCTTAGATGGGCCAGTTTGGTACATTGCAAAGGGTATGGAGCGCCGAAAAAACACGGGCCGAGTACACGAATACAACGACCTGTGTCGTTGTCTTCGTGTCACGTCGACACAGGTCAGCGACACAGGTCACAGGTCAGCGCCCTGCGTCGTTGTTTTCGTGTCTCGGTCCGTGTTTTTCGGCACTCTATACTCTTACCACGGACTATTATTCCCTTAGCATGAACTAACCTTAGCATGGACTATTGTTAGCCGCACATGCTAAAAGAAGGAGGTAGTTGCTCTGGATGAAGCCTCGGCGGCTGCGCGTGCGCTTGTTCAGCGAGTGTTTAAGTCAAGGAAGTCAAGACTAGCCGCTCGAGCTTGCAAAGCCTTCGCAGTTGGTCCATGCTAACATGAGACGAAGTTTAGCGCTTGCAATCGCACGCGCTGCCCACACGAGTGACGCGCGCTTGGCGGCCGAAAGATCTGGGTATGACGTATCGACTGGTCGTAGGTTTTCGTGCTTTCTCGCGTTTAGGAACATGCTTGGGAAAACGAACGCGGTATTCAGATTCACGGGATAAAAATACGCAAAATTCATCTGTAACTCTTTTTTTTTCAACCAAAAACCTTTTTAGTTTTTTTTTTTTTATTCTTTAAACGCGAACATTTTTTAATGGTTCGGCATGAGCAGAACGGTGTTCTGGTCCATACTAAAAGTTCCGGCAATCAAGATGGCGATTGGACGGTAAAATAGGCACATTGAATGCAGTACAACCGCGTAAAATAAGCCGCCCACAGCTCAGCAAACGCTGGGCGTAGCGATCCCAAGCGTTTTATTATCGCTCCTTGGCCAACGAGGCTGTGGCATTAGCCAATGAGAACTTCAATTAGAACGAAGCAAGAAGCCACGCCCTCCGTTTCTTAAGCCGTCGGTAACTATGACAACTTAGACTGAGACGAAGGTTATTGCATTTTTGTCCCTAAAGTAACGCCCTACCTATCTTTCGTTAGCTAGCCTGCGCCTTCACTCTTCTCTCCGTTGACTCACCAGTCTCGAGGCTCGAGGATTCGCCGTTTGTCCACTAAAGCGGGCTCACAGTGCTTATACACATCATACAAAGGACAGACTGCATACGGATTCGAACCACCGTGATTCGAACACGATTCACCGCGAGCTCATGCTTCGAATGCCGCATGGCACTGAGCTCAAGGAGAAAACTTGGCACGCGCACATTCGAACCACGGATATTGCGGTGAGTCGTGTATGCAGACTGTCTTTTGTATGATGTATGCACACTGCTCATACGCCATACAAAAGAAACGGTGAATCACCTGCGGACGCTCTTCAAGCATGTTTAAAGCATGTTGGCTTCTTACATGTGCATACTTTGAACGTGTCTAAAGAGAGCATTCGTATGAACAATGTGATCATCGTACAAGGAAGTACCACACCCCAGACAGTGTCTGCGAACACTCTTTATCATGATCTATTATACAGTCTAAAAACAAGAAAAAAGCCCGTCCGTCTACTTTCCCGCACAACACTTGGAGAGACAATCACCGCAACTTACGGAGGCAGCTCAGCGAATGACGAAGCCGCGAAGCATATGTTTCGACCAGAAAGCGAAGTCTGATTTGTGACATTAAGCAATGCAAGCGTGACGTTTTGCATTGCTTAATGTCACAACTCAGACTGCGTTTTTTGGTCTAAACATATGTTTCCGCGTCGTCATTCGCTGAGCTGCCTCCGCAAGTTGCGGTGATTGGCTCTCCGAGTGTTGTGCGGGAAAGTAGACGCACGGTTTTTTTAGAGTGATAGCAGTATGACCACAGTTTAACGGTGTGCCAGTTCCATGGAAGGGGATTGGCTACAAGGACAAGTAGAAAAAGAACAGAGTCACGGCGCTAAGTTCGTGGAATCCTGGTCCCCCCCCCCTTTTTTTTTCTTCTTTTCCCCGCTTTTTGTCTCATTTGTTTTAGATACACCGACTCACTAAATTATACATAACGTCGAGACATTTCCAAGGTCTCTGAATACCATTAGCCTACGTCGCTACAATTCTACTTCTTTATTTTTTTATTTTTTTTTCCTGTTGTGTGCTTTTTTTTTGGTCGCGTGTGGAACGGTGTTTTGCTAGGGCTTGGGTAAACACAAACTACCGCATTCGCGGAACACGCCACTTGGCTTGTCCAGCTGTATTCTGGCATCGAATGTATCAGGAGCTTAGTGCGGGAAAGGAAAGGCGAGCTCGGAGAGACATGGTCTCAACATTATAAAACCCTAGACGTAGGACCTACGTCCTGCGTCCCACATCTCGGGTTTTACAATGTTGAAAGTTCACCAGCTCGCTTGCATCTTCTCTGTAATTTCTAGACATGGTCTACTTCTACGCGCTCGGAGTGCGCGGATCAAGGTATTGCTAATTATGCCCCCTTAGTGCATCTTTATCACGACCCGCGCTGTGACGCTGAACATGACATTTTGCTATGCTCAGTGTCACAGAGTAAGCTGGTTTAAAGTGATGAAATGCTTTCTAACGTTTTCCCTCAATCCCAAAAATTTTGTCCGTCCGTCTGTCAGTGCATTTCACGCTAAATTTAGCGCGGAAGTTGATATCACGAGACGTGTACACGAGGTCCGTTTCTCAGCTAAATTTGGCGGGAAAATTGACGTCCCTGGACCTGACGTCACGGGACATATAGAGAGCCAATTCAGTTTTCCCCTCTAAATTTAGTGGAAAAAATTTACGTCACATGACCTGTACACCAATTCAGTTTCCCCACTAAATTTGGCGGGAAAGTGACGTCACCTATGCACCTTAGAGAAATTAAGAGCCCGTGACCTACACGTCAGCTCAGTTTTCCCGCTAAATTTAGCGGGAAAATGAACGCCTTGTGATCTAGACGCCAATCCAGTTTTCCCGCTATATTTAGCGGGGGAAATGGACGTCGTGTGGCCTGACGTAACATGACCTATACAGCATTTCCAGTTTGCCCGCTAAATTTAGCGGGAAAATATACGTCACGCAATACCCCCATTCCCTCACCAAGAGACCGATTTCACCAGCCAGTCTGACTACGCCACCGCAGCCGCAATGCATCGAGGGAACTTTAGTCTTTCTGCACGTGCGACGACCTCGATGAAGCTCTGCGTGTGTATAGCAACGAGACGGCAGGAGCCATCGCAAGCACGGCCGTCTGCCTCCTGTAAACTAAAATTATGGAGGCGTCCACGCATGAGCCGAACGCTTAGTGAGATGGGTGTATTCCCTATAATGCATTACATGTATATGTAGTCGCGAAGGAACTTCGATAGAGGTGTATAGTGTGGTAAAAGGAGACAACTCTTGAACGAGGGCATACATATACTTTAATGACAAAGAAGGCGGACCGAAAGACGCCGTGCTTTTCATCGCATCCGACGAAGGCTGCCCTTCGGCGAGTTGTCTTCACGTGGGCGAGGGAGAATCCATTAAGACGTCTGGCTCTTGAGCCGACGGTCCCCCGACGCTTGGGCGCCATATTAGAGGACGACATGCACTTCGCGCTTTCCACTTTTCCCCGCCTCCTGCTTTCCTATATCCTCTCCACTTTTCACCTTGCCCCAACTTGGCTCCCCTCGCAGCTTAGGAGAGGGGGAGCGCTAAGAGCGCTATCTTCCCTGCAGATGTTGTAGGGATCGGCCTTTAAAGATAATTGTCGCTGCCAATTTTTTTCATCTATATATATTTTTAGCTTTGTCATTCGCCGAGAACCCTCTGTAGATTGCGGCGATCAGCTCTAAGTGCTTTGCGGGAAGTAGACGTTACATGCTACTTACAGTGGTATACACCAAGAGTCCCTCGGAACCAGTGTTGGACAAAATACTCGATAAAAGTATTTAAGTTAAGGTACTAAATACCTGCTTCATAAAGTATTTAAAATATACTGAAGTTACTTCCACTGTGAAGTATCTTGAGTAAAGTACAAATACTTCGAAATGTAATTCAATTACTTTTGAAGATACTTCCGCATTGCTTAATTTGTATCGACGTCATTGACAACGACAATTATACAGCTGCGCAAATCTGGTTAACCAGAATGGTTTATTAGCACCCAACAACACAAAACGGCAAAAAAAAAGCATCGTACGGTTATATTATGCAGTCATATTATAAAGAGCAGGACATTGTCACGAATGAAAAATGATGAGGCGGTGAATAACTGAAGAAACTAAACGTTTAATGGGGCGAACTTCTGCCCAAAACAAAATAGAGAAAGACTAGCGTCGCAGGCAGTCGATGTCAGCGAAACAGCAGGATCAAGCGCTGGGGCGAGACTGACACTGGACCGCCACACGGAGCACCTTTTGTACCCGCGTGGATTTCTGGAACATTCGGCGTAGAACGTTCGGCGCGTAGAACATTCGTAACTCGATCAGATGACAAGGTTGTCAACTTGCGAGAATGTCAAGTTGAAAGAATAAATAAAAAGAGGAGTCCGCTCCCTGGAATCGAACCCGAAGCCTCCGCGCGAGAGCCAAGCGCGGCAACGATTCGGACACGCATTCGCTCTGCAACGTGCGTGGAAATATCACTGATAATGTTACAAAACATCTCTGGGACAAAAAGAAAGGGCGCTTTGGGGAGGAGATCAGACCGTGGCGCCCCAAGTGGTTAACTTTAGAACTACACGTATGAGGACAACAAATACAATGACTCAGCGCTCGGCTGACATGACCGAATGCGGGGTCAGCGTTCGGTTGGAGTTCGAGTTCTCCGGTGAGGGGGAGGAGGGGCTTTTTTGTTACCACTTTGGCTTGCATGAAGAATGCAGCATGCACGGTCCTCAGCTCAGCACAAAAGCTGAAGTGGGTCAAGCTCGCATCCTTTGACGACTGCTTTCCGGAGAGATCCGGCACTTAACCTCACTTCGTTTATTGTCTGTATTTTTACATTACACTGTGCCCCGCGCTCTATCGAAGAAAATGACATGGACGTTCCCACAAGGCCTGTGGGCACGTGCACAGACCTTGTGTTGGGTAAACACTGAGGTGTGGGGACAACAAACGGGACAAAGCGCCTCGCCAATAGTGACATCGCTGAATGTCACGTCCTGCGGCGCACCTTAGACGCGTCGTTGAACTACAATTCATATTTTCTATATGGAGAGTTCACTATAAACGAACTTGGGATACGGATATCAGTGAATGAATAACAGAAAAAAACCTACATAATAGCCGTGGCAGTAATCGCACCTTCAAGTAGGTAGCGTTCAGAAAGGCACTCAACGTTGGGGTACGCTTTGTTGGCATTTTGAGTGGTCATGCAGCTCGTAGTTCATTTCCTCTCCCGTTCTCTGCTTAACAATGATCGTTTACAGAGTGTTCGTGAGAGGAGTAAGTGCCGGACTGACGACACAAAGAAAAGAAGAAGAAAAAAAAAACTTCGACGTTTTGCAGTAGCCTTGTCAAATATACAAGCAAAGAAAAAAGGTCTTATTTTTGTGTCTACTTCTCATTTTTTTTCTATTTGTTATTTTTTTGAAGCTCAAGTCCCGGTCTGCGTTTCCCGGTCTGCGTTGAGCCTCAGTGTGGCAATCTTTACTACCGTAAAACCACCCCTTTTGTTTGAGGATTTTTGGGGAAACTCTAGGAAACAAGAGGGCGCCTTTGGGAAGGCGAGGGGAAAACCTTCATTGTACGAACTTTGGGCTGAAATATGAATCAAAATCGGCAAAATAGCGATGTTTTCACGAGCTCAATCCAAGTCACCATAGCTTATGGGAGCTAGCACCAGGACTTGGTTGCTCGAAAGAACGTTCAGGTTTGCTCGTGCCACGCCCACGCCACTTCATACCGAAAAACTCGGAAAATGGTGGAATGTCAAAAATGTATTTGAGATAATGAGTACAAGATACTCAGAAATGTAATTAAGATATAGTATCAAATACTCTTGATCAAAAGTATTTGCAAGACACCAAGATACTTCAAAAAGTATTTTCAATACAGTATCTCGAGTAGAGTATTTGAGATAGGCACAAGTCTGCTCGGAACATACTAAGTATTTCTATATAGGAACGTCAATTGTTCTTTGAACTATTTCAACCCACGAGAAGGGCGATTGGCCTCGCGCCTCCAACGTTCACGAAGTTCCGGTTCTAAAAGAAACGTCCTCCCCGTTTGGCACTAAGGCCGCGGTCACACTGCTAATACATCCTACAAAAGACAGTCTGCAGAAACTGTCTGAGTCGTGTTCCTTCCTTGTAGGGCGGTCACATTATTAATACAAAAAACTGTCCGCGGACATATGCTCGAAGTGTACATAAAGTATGAATGCAAACAAGCTTCTTCCAAGATGCTCGGATAATTCCAAACCACGGATAATTCGATCATCACATCGGCAGCAAACACCTTACCTTCTGTAAGTGCACAGTGACGACGCGTCTTTAGAGAGAATTATACGTGGCAGCTTGATCCTTGTCGCCCTTCTGATTGGCTGAACTGACTAAAGGAAGACCAATGATTGACGTTCCTTAGTGCGCCGTAAAGAAGCGTGCATACGGGAGCGTGTAAGAACGCGAGGCATTTGGCGAACGCCCGTATTCGGAAAGCAACGCATGATAGTGGATAGATAAGCGAAGTCACACGAGGTCGGAATCGCGTATCTCTGAAAAGACGTGCGCTTTCGTTTCTGGGCGCTGATAGCCGTGTTTCTCTATCGGGCGGCTGGGGTGTTATGTCCTCGGTGGCATCGCGCTGTCGACGAGCCCAGCATTTCCCTATTCGGTGAGCTACGCCGTTTGTCGACTTCCTCGCGCGAAATCGATGTACGTTCCAGTATGTGCAAGTTCTCTAGTCCGTTTCACTTTGCGATGGGCCGAAGCGGCGCGCCTACAAGCCATCTCGGCCAGTGAAACGCTCTGAACATGACGACGTGACCACGAGCCCCGCATGTCGCCGCGCCTCTCCCCAAGGTCACATTACGTTCACGTGGCATTGGATTGACTTGGATAGTTCGCGGTGTCGTCCGCGGTCCAACATAAGGTAAAAACAAACCATAGCAAGTCGTGTGTCCTTGTTGTTTTTATTGTTGCAGACCGATAGTGGTGTTGACAACTCGCGCTGTCTAGACAAAAACAACGACGTTATTCTAATACTTCCCGCTGACTTATCTATGAGTTTTAGCATTGCGTGTACGAGCGAACGCAAGCGCTGTGTGTTTGCGTTAACGCGTGCGCGGTGTCCAAAATTGCGGTTAACGCGTGCGCCTGATCGCATGGCGATCAGGCGCACGCACAACGTGGGGCACGCAACTCTAACGCAAACGCACAGCGCTTGCGTTTGCTTCTATAGACCGTTCCAGCTCTTATCTTCCAGTCGAAAAATGCTGAGTCACTGAACTGTTACGCATGCGTGGCGTCTCATATTTCGTGGAAGACAGCTACTGCGCACGCTCAGAACGCCTTCCACAGCCCAGAAGACAAAGATGGCAGCGCCCAGAAGGCGGTCTTTGGAAAGGTCTATACGCAATACTAAAACTCTCTATTGATGGCCCTATCGTTGGCACTAAGCTGCCCTGTTAAAAGACCGGAAGGCGAGTGCGGGCTCAAATCGCTGTCTGAGCCAATACGCGCGTACCCCTATTAGTTATGAAATCAAGTGACTGGAGTAAAATATAAGGGACCATGACGGTGTCCTCACGGAAAATATCAGTTGAAGCATCCGATCGGGCCTTGTTCTGCGTCGGCGGTCCCCGCAAGCTCTATTATCTCTCAATTTGAAACTCAGTTCGAACTATGGGACCCAAACTTCGCATTCACATTCTTAATTCGGACAGCAGCTCTCCTAGAAAAAAATAGAAAAAAACAACTGGCAGGTACGACAAAGAACCACGAAGGACCGTTTCATAGCTCATATCGTCCGCGAGAGTGCATGGCGAGAAAGATGGAAATCAAGCCACAACAAAATCATTCCACGTTATTATTTAAAAGAAGAAGAAAAAAAAGAAGCTATGCAATGGCATTTATCGAACGAAAATACAAACCATAGCTTTGGTAAAAGAAAATATTTTTACACCACCTGTTGAGCACCTATCTTTGTTTTCTGTAATCACTGAAAGCTTAAGAAAGAATGTGGCCAGTTCCGAGCATCTTATTATCTCTCGGCAGCCAATTAGATAGCGGGATTCGCTGATAAGAACACCAAGGAAAACATCATGAAGCAAAACTCGTTAATATAACCCGCCACCCGTAGCGTCTTTATACTTTCGGTGACTCTATGCGGGCCGCAAGTTCGTCTGCTTTTTCCGCAGGGGCTTCTCTGATTGGCTCCACTTGGAAGGAAAGCGGGTAGACCTAAGGGAATCTAGCATTAAGGTCTACCCACTATTGTTCCAATCAGAGCCAATCGAGACTCTGTGTTCTGACGTCACTGGAATCCCTACGAAAAAAGCAGACGAACTTGTGCTCTGCATATCACGGGTTCGGCAGAGAATCGGCAGTTGATGAAAAGTCACCAGCAAGGCTGCAGCACTGGAGTTTTTGTACAAAAGTCCTAGAGGAAAAGGTTCCGCCATGTTCGCATCTCGATTCGGGCGCCTCGAAGCGGCGGGACGTGGAGGATCATCATCGGTTGACCCGTATACATAGGGCGCAAGGTTGCTGGCGAGACTTTAATCAACGACACGGGAAAAGCGGCAAAATAGAACTCGCAAGGTCGGTAGCTAGTTATTTCCAGCCTTGTTTTGCAAGATACGTCCAACGTCGTGGCTTGGAATGAAAGAAACAAACAAACAAAACAACTAGACTTGACAGACAGTTTAACGAGTTCCACGTGTCGCGGCCAAACGAACACGTATTACCTCTTGACTATGTTTTGTTTTGCTTGTCTTTCTGTCGCTCTCTATCTCGTTCTCACTCGTGGCACTACAGATTTCAGTGCTTACGGCTTGCCCCTCTCCGCTCTAATCTGTATCTGTGGCTAGCAGGACAGACTTATTCATAAAAGAGCCGCAAGGAGCGTCTTTTGTTTTTTAATGGAGAAAGGGGCGCAAACACTTTATTTTTTCCGAAGCAATATGTATCCCGCTCGGAGAAATAGCATCTTCTCCGTGACGTTAAATATGTTCGTGATACACTTCTTAAGAGAACCCCCTGCCCAAACAAAATCGCGGGGAAGTGGAGGGGCGAGTTTATTCCCCCTCACGCCCTCCCTCCCCCCCGATTTCGTTTGGGCGCAGAGGGTTCTCCTAAGAAGTGGTGGAATACACTCCCCCCCCCCCTCCCCCCGGTAACTTGAACCCTGAAGGCAGCGACTGCCTGCCGCGGAATTTTCCACTAGGGTCCACTGCCACCCTTGAAATGGCAGTCTCACTCACCATTTTTATCCCCTGGGATAAAAAAGGAGTTTTCGTAAACCGCGTTTTCCCCTCCGCTAAGCCCTCCGCAACGAGAAAGCCGCTACTGTGCCTGCGCGCGGATGGCCTTGACTGTAGAGTTCCGGGTGTCGTAGCGGGCTGCGGAGAGCGTTGCGGGGCGGTGAAAACGATCTACGAAAACTCCCCAATGTTTGCAGACTGTCTTGTGTAAGATAAGCAGTTTGACCTCCCGCGGCTGAACGTCCACAGACCACGACGAGCCTCAGCAGCGGGCTCCGACCCAGTGTAGGAAAACACGCACAGATACGTTCCGTCCCAGCGACTCTCGCATTCAAGGCCACCGCGCGGGACCACGGCGATTCTAGTTCGACGCGACGAAGATCCGTGGCCTCCGGCCTCGAGGGCCGGGAGCGACAGAGCGCTCGCACGAAGTTATACAAGAAAACCGGTTGAGCGAGGGTTCCGTTTATCAAGGGGTTGCCTTTCCACGTACGTGTAACGTCGCAATACTCGGTATCACCTCGCGATGGACCGCGGAGGACCCTACGAGCCATCGAAACCACTCCCGTGCCGCGTGGGTGTCACGTGACCTTAGGAAGGGACGCAGCTACGCGCGGAACGCGCAGTGACGTCATCCATTTACAGTGCTGGATTGGCTGGCACGGCTCGTTTGACCTTACGGCGGGCCGTCGTAAGGTCAAACGGAGAGTACGCGCTCGCACGCTCCAACGGCGACCTCTTTCCCGAGTTGCCATGCGCAGCCGGCTTCGTCTTTGACGGCCACTCGCGTCTTGACTGTTGGGCATTCAGACTTTCTCCGGGATTACTTTCACCATCGAAGGAGCGGCGGGAGCGATTGCGTACACGGTCAGTGGACTGCGAAAGCTTTCATCTATTTATAACGCGCGCACGTTGAGACGTTCAAGAGGGAATCCTAGTTCGCTTGGTTGGCCACGCGCCCGAGAATGGTTAGGCGTTGTTGTTCGAGGGTGTTTACCTGAACGACGGTTTGTTGCTCTTAGAGGAAACGACGTTTCGGAAGAACAAGAAGAACAAGGTCTTTTTTGATTGAGTTATCAGGCGGTTTGTTGGGGGAACACTACCATGTGCATGTAATATTAGTGAACTTTTTCTTCAACGTGTCCCCCCCCCCCTCTTCCCACGTTGTCCACTGAGACTGAACCTCGATTGAGCTACAATACTGTAATAAAATACTCCTTAGACGGGCGCCCTTAACTATAGTTAATTAAGTCACCCTTAACTTGAGTTCTACATCGCCATAGTTACCAGACTATGCTCACGGACAGAGATTTCAGAAGTGAAGAGTGCGCTTGCACAGCTTTGATGGGCGCTCATGATGTTCAAGCGCAAGTGCGCCCATAGCTTTGACTGCATAGCCAAAGAAGGTTGTCCGAAATTATAGAGCTTTTCACCCTCCGTCGCATGGGCGCTGCCATCTTGGAATCACGTGACACGACCGCCATGAGGTGGCTTTAACTCGTCGCTCCGCTCCGCTCTCCGCGCCTTGGCGAAGCCGTTGTATTTGTCTTTTGGACAAAACCCCGAGATCTGGGAGAAAGGACAACACAACACAAACTCTCAAAGACCTTGTGCTGTGTTGTCCTTTTTCTTCCCCAGTCTCGGGGTTTCGTCCAAAATGTTAAACCGTCACCAGCTTGTTTGCGCCCTAACTTTCCGTTGTATTTGTGTTTCTCATCGCGTTCCATCGCGTTTCTTGCCTTAATCTGTAAAGCGCGTCGTCCGGTTCTTATATTTGCTACCTAACTACATTCCTTCATCATGTGCATAACTTCTGCAGTTCATTTTATGACATGGTTTGACTATTTTCACTGTCGGCGGGTCATATACATGGGATGAGATTAGAGGGGCCACATGAATCAGTATACTCACGCAGAGTGAAGTTGTAGGTGACTCTAGGACGGCACAGGGGTCCAAAGGCCAATTACCTTTGACAACTGAGGTTTGCTCAGGAATAATCACCGTCTGAAGTCACTATGTGTGCTTATTGAAAGCATCTTCTGCTTTTCCTTCATAAGTAATCGAAAACATGGCTTTTGATTATATATAGGATATACAAGGTGGGCCACGAATGTTTAACATGTATTTTATCTGATGCTCGGAATAATGGTAACCTCAACATCAGGTGATTTGTTTGTTTATATTATTGCGCCTAAATGCGTTAGATGTTAATCGTTTTTGCGACAGAAACATTCGCTGTATCGGTTTGTTCATAAATTTAAAGAAACTACACCCAATGCTCGGTCACGTGTCTGCAATCATTCAGATAATTAATTATTTTCCTTCGGATATCACAATTTAATTAAAGTAATTAATTAGAACAGAAACGTGGTGACTTCCCGGGTGAAAAAGACCGACACAGACAAATTGATAGTGCCCAAAACCCGACGTAACGCAAAAAAAAAAAAAGAAAAAAAACGTCTGTATGGAAATTACCTTAGAGCAGCGTTGTTGTCGATTCCGGATAGAAATTTACTTTCAGCGGCTGCTGATGCCGAAATGTATAAACCGAATCAGTCCAAACAAATAAAGATTTGTCTACACAGGTCAATGAAGTGGTGCCTGGCATTTGCTGAAGGTCAGTTCTCTTGCGCCATTTAATTTCATTTGGCAATTTTCATAAAATATAAATGTCACACTGCACTTGAAGTGCTTGCCACTTACCTTATATCCTGAGCACGTCGTAGGCAAAGGTATACGTTTTACACATAATTTATTTCCTACTTGGCGAGCATTGTAAAATGCTGCTAATGAATACTTTACAAGGGCCGATAGAAGGGCCGATTTTCCCCTCGGCATAGTATAGACTACCAAAATATATCATAGCTACTTAATTTCCTTAAAACAAAAGTCAAGCCGAGTCGATATCACGTATTTTTTTAAGATTATCTGCGTCATTATATGGGAGCCTTTTGGAGCAGGCTAAATTATCAAAAAGTTTGTGTCCGCGAGAATAAAAAATTGAGCAGAAAACTTGCGAGTTCATCAGTGTTACGCAATTCAACACATCTTTCATCCTGGTTGTGGACCCACTCTTTCACTCTGGCCGAAATTAACGAAGGACCTGGTCGAAATTAACCATATCTATGATATGGTTAATTAACCATATCTATGATAAGATGTTTGTCAAAAAAATGTCATACATTTTGACTCGAAACCACTACTTCTCAGAGTGGCTCAGTACCACTCCTTCATTGGTTGTGTGCAACAACTAACATACTTGTATCACAAAATAGACTTATGATTTCCTTCCGTGACGTCACTACCAGAATTTGCCCCGCCGTGGACCAGCGATTTGGCAGGCTTGATCAAAAGAAGCTATGGTTTGGCCAACCGCCAACTTGGACCACAGCGAGGCTTTTGGTCGCCCGCCAACCACTTGCTCCCCTTCTCCAGGGATTATTTTCGTCATTCTTGTCCAGCTCGCTTGCACCTATGCATTTAATTGCATTATAATCGACCACATCGACGCTTTCGGTCGCACACGTGGCTAATAGTCGCTGAGAGTTTACGAAACGCCAAGGCGCGGCTGATTATGTTCACACTACTCGCTTCGCGATTTGTTCTTCGGTGCTCGTATCGGCAAATGACGCAAACTCATTGTCTGCGACGCGATAATGGTATTCTCAGAACTCGCCACACACTGCGTTTCGTGAACTGCCAGTGACTCTACTCGCGTAATTGTCGACAGAAAAAGCTATATATTATTTTTTTCTTCCGTTTCTGACGCGTCATGGTGCTCCATACACTCCCTGACGCATCGATGAAAGAGTTTTTTGGGTTGTTCATGCCCTGCGCGAAGTAGTGCTCACAAGGTTTCGTTGTCGGGGAAAGAAACAATGTTTTTGGTGCTTGAAACATAACTATTCGAAAATGTACCTACTCAACACATCAGGGGGAAAATAGATAATGTACCGCAAAAAGCCGGGTTTTTTTTTTCGTTTATTGAGATGAATATTAGTAATGTTTTTGCTGTGATGTTTCGCGGCAAATGAATGAATATCAGATCGGAAAACGGCGCGGTGCTTCGAGCGTTAATTCGGCCTTCCGACAATCTGTCAGGGTCATGTAGCTCGTAGCGTCATCTGTGACTCGACACCACGTAGTTCGATGCAAACTGTTTTCCTAAACAACCTTGACGCACTTCTGGCGTCATACAAGAACCCGAGCACCCCAGAATTAATCGTTCTGTTATCCTCAAGAGAAGGCGACCTTGCGTAATTCGTGGAAGGTGGGTACCAGATAAAATGTACTAAAAACATTTGGAGTTCGTGCAAATAAAACACTTATTTTCTTGCAAACTCGGCGTTTTAATTACGTTTCCGACTTGTGTGTTTACTGCGTCCAAAATGTGGTCCCTCGATTTCTGCCTGATGACGTCATAAAAGTATCGCGCTATCTCCGACCTCGATTCCTGAGGTGCCACGACGGCCATGGTGGATACGGCAGACGCCTTTTATAATGTAGGTTGCGTGCGCTACAACTTGACAGTCCACGGAAGGTTCGGCAGTCAGGGGTTGGGACGCCGCGGCGGACGGCGACACTCGCGTTCGCTCGTACTTTTGCCGGTACTTGCAGCACCGGCCGCAAGGATCGCGACATCCGACCGCACGACAAGCGTGACATCGCAGGCGTCTGTGACGCCATTTGTTTCCACTTCGGAACCCGTTTCGATGTATCGGTAGAATGGGACGCTAAACACAGTAGCTTAAAGAACTCGCGTGACTTTTAAAGTTGCTCGTCGAAACTTTAAATGGCTGACGAACTACACGCTGTATAAATATCCCCACAACCCAATTTTCGCGTGACTGCGAGATGAAAGGCGCTATGTCCGTTTCCCTCAAAATTTGGGAAGTGGTTAGGCTATAAAAAATCATGAGCCATTCCACTCTGTGAAGGTCGATGACCAGCGCAGCTGTTTAGCGCACGACACAGACGTGACACAGAAGTTTGAGCAAAGGTACGAACACATTTAGTGTCTTGATCGGTGGTCATCGTGACGAAAGGTACGCACACACATGTCGAGGACTATCGCCGCCCCGAGGAGCCGGGGAAACTAGACAAGCCCGACGGGGCCGCCACCCAGCGGAAGGAAAGGAAACTAGGCACGCAAACGCTTGGAACGACGACTAGAGAGGGCGGCGCGAGCCCTCTCTGAGTTCTTCTTGACGCACACGAAAAATACATGGAACCCTCGACATAAACAGCTTCGCTGTAATTATATATTGCCGGAAAATACCCGCTGTCAGCGATATTACTTATATCTTTCATACGACGTTTCAAGCGGAGAACTTGATTCAGTGGTTTTCCCCTTCGAAACGTCGATGAAGAGCATTTTCCCCTGAAAACTTCATAAGAAGCTTTTAAAAGGTAAATCTAACAGTGCCCATCTTTGACCTTCAAGTTTACCAGGAAGACCCCTTTCGAATTTCAGTCTGGCAACTTTGATCATCATTTCAGTTATGGCATGATAGCCTATTTGCCAAATTAATGGCGGCCTCCTTAAGGCTGATGACGGAAGAAGATGAATATTCTACCAAGTGGAGGATACGGGAAGCTTGTACGTTCGAGACGTCAATGCATCAGAACTCACGAATTAGATAGAGCGGTTGCGTAAGCGTTCATTTCGGAATGTCGTCCGATCAATCTCTTGGCAAAGTTTGGCTGTCAAGCTTTTTAGGGCGGAAATTCAATCAAGGGGCATATAGGTCGCCGTTTTGTACTGATCAATTTTTATGTTCAGACCTTCGGAACTGAAACAAATTCAGAAAGAATTATGAGGTGATAGAACAACCGATTTTCGTCTGCCATTGAAGTGCCGAAGTGACGGTGCCCATTGAAAAAGAGTTTCACGTTTGTTGCTTTCTTGGGTAGAGGAAAAGGTGTAAGCTAGGAGAGGTGTGCAGCTTCGTGACCACCATCAGTCTGTCGAAAGTGAACCTGCTCTTTGAGTCACCAGATGGAACCGAATTTTGAAAAAAGGTCTATTAGCTTAAAGTACACAACGGCTCTCGTGAAGGCGCTGGCGCGGGCTGCCGCTCAAACGTAAACAAATTTATTTTTGTGTGTGTTTTTAACAACTGTTTTCCCACCTGACGGATTGGAACTTTAGTATACAAACAGTGGTCTATATATTCAACATACGATTCTGTTGAATGTCTTCACCTGAAGAAGAGTCGTCGAACCGGGCTAAACTTGAAGGCGTACCAACTTGTTTCCACCGTCATCGTACACTCTGAACTAGAATCACTGACAGCCAAAGAAACGTAGAACGAGTCTCGCGCATTTATTATCGCTCTGCGGCCACTGAGATTGTGGAATTAAATGATAAGAACGCACGAACAACCAATCACGAAGGCTGGTTCAGACACTTTCCACCGCTTACAACCGAGTGGGTTAAAACTGAAGGCCTAGCTCTTCCCACACTCGCGACAGACTACGACCAATTGAGACAAGATCGGTGTTCAAGCCTCTTGTGACGGCTTCCGACCGGTTCCGCAGCAGCACATCCGGTCGTAAGCCGTTGCAAGATGTCTCCATAAAACGTAATTGGTCGCAAGTGTAGGAACGGGCCTTAAGGCCGGTTCACATACTTGCGACCGACTACGACCGACTTGCAGCCGGGCGTAAGCCGTCACAAGAGGCTCGAAAACCGGTCTTGTCTCAGTTGGTCGCAACAAACGCAAGTGAGTGAACCGGCCTTTTGAAGGCCTGTTCACACACGTCCGACCGACGGAAAAAGACCGGTGTTTAAGCCTCTTGTGGCGGCTTACCAGCGGTTGCGCTGCTGCGGAGCTTGTTGTAAGCCGTCACAACAGGCTTAAAAACCGGTTTTTAGCCTCTCCGGTCCTAAAAAGTCGCAATTTAAGGCCCATTCACACTCTTGCGACCGAGTAAGACCGGGAGAGACCAGACCGGTTTTAAGCCTCTTGCGATGTCTTAGGACCAGCTCCGCTGCAGCGCATCCGGTCCTAAGATGTCGCAAGAGGCTTAAAAACCGGTCTGGTCTCTCTCGGTCTCACTCGGTTGCAGATATGTGAATTAAGTGTGTGAACGGGCCTTGGTCGTGAACCCTTACGACGGGAGTACAAACTGGCGCCATCTATCGGATCGCCGTGGAATACTTGAGATTTGCGTATACTTTCTACATTACTTTTCGCGCATGTTGTAGACGTCCATTTCTCATAGCAGGTATGCCTATACATTTCGTCTCGCAAATACTTCAAGTCGTTCGCTCTCGTGAAATGCAAACAGCTATAGCACTTGCTTTAACCCTCTACAAACTTCCGACAATGAATCTTGGCGGCAGTGAATTCTCCGTACCTGGGACAACCTTGACGCTGTTTATCGAAACGACACGACCTCATTAAAGTCGGTATTTACCGCGTACGCACCGAAGCTTGAACTCTGTTCCGCACCGTCGCTGACATCAGTCCGGAATATCTACACTTATACCTGCTTTTAATAGCCGCCTTAATGATAGCTACCGTTTCCCTCGTTTCATTTTTAGACTCGGCCCCTGACCGAATATTTTCCCCACCTATGGCGGTACGTGTTAACGGCTCCATTTCGTGTAAGGCAGCTCCGGCGGTTTTTTTGAGCTACCAAAACCGAACACATTTCCGGTATACGGTATACCGGGACTTTGCTCCTCCCGGCGTGCTATTCATAATCTCTAAATTCACAATTACTATTAAGGAAGCGGCAATTTAAACTCAGGTCAAAACCAATTATTCACATTTCCTCGCGGTCTCTGTTGGGGTAATGTCACGAGTTGCATAACTTGCAGGTTCAGCAGTCAGTCTATTAGAAACAATAGTTTTTGCGTTTGTTTTTCATTTTGCTGGCTGGCGTGAGCTTCCGTGGCATTCATTTGACGCCATTAGACTTCTTGTAATCCGTTGGAAACAAGCTGTACTGCCCTTTTATAACGTACAACATTTGACGTCACGCTTTCAGTGCTGCCAGTGGGTCCTCTTAACTTCTCAAACCAGATATTAATTCGTAATCAAGACAGTTCTATTCGCGAATGGTAAAAAAAAAAAGAAGAGTGGGCAAAAACAAGAGTACTGCAGTTCAACTCCTGCGCTGTTTAAAATATTTTCATGATCGTTCCGGTACAAAATGAAAAATAAACTCTTCATGTATCTATTTTTATCGATGCCGGTTCGTTCGTATTAAGTTGATGAACAATTCTAGACGAAGGTATTCCCTCCGTTGGGAAAGTTTCCATCCGAGGTGATTATCAATGATAATAATGTTAAAAGTAAAGGCTGGTTAAAATCTAAGTTTTTAAATTCAAATTTTGTTTTTGTGTGTAAGGACTGTTTTATTAGCAACTTTATTGACGTAACCCCAGCCATACCAGAACAAAAACGGCTAGATTTTTTAGTTAGTTACAATGCTTTATTTGTTCTTTTTATCGCGTTCGGATTTGCTCCCAATAGGAAGTTACGCAACTAACAAACGAAGTGGAAGGTAGGAGGAAAGCCGCAATTACCTGATTTGCTCAGAACAGCAGGTTTTTGTTTCTTTTTGTTTCTTTTCGCTGGTCTTATTTTCATTTAATTTTTGGCATGCTTTATGATTCTTTCATATCAGTACAAAGTAAATGCACATAGAAAGTATCAAATGATAGACAAGCGGAAAATAAGCACTGTTTACGGAATTATTATTTTTTTTAAAAGGCTCGAATTAAATCATGATAAAAATCATGATTTAAATCACCTTGATTTTTTTCCACCCTTAGTGAAGGACGCGATGACTCCAAGCTTTCACCGTGCTTTTTACATACACACCTTGGAAACTGTCGCTTGCAATCGGTAATCCTAATCGTGAAGATCACAGATAAGAAATGCGAGAGAGTGCCACCGAAATAACTCCCCACCCATATCGACGAGCAAGCTTCTCTCTACGCAGAAATTTGATACGACTGGGGGCCTCCCCAGCATTTCGAGAAAAAGAGTTGTTCTTCCTTCAAACATTAGTACTTGGGTCACGTGCACGCGGGAGTTCGCGAGAGTAGGCTGCGCCACATTGCACTTGGAAGCCGAGTCTTTGGCATTCCTCCGATCAGTTCATTGAAGGGGAAGGACGAGAGTTATCAGAGTCCAACGAAATAACTGCTCGTCCACGTTTTCGCCTAGCAGGATGTGAGTGAGTCATTGGAAACTACAACACGTCCAGCGGAATTGAAAAACGCGAAAAGAAAAATAGTACTTTAGTAACGCCATCTGCACACGAAGAACCAGGAAGCGAAAGCGGCGTACCGCTTGTCTCTGTACGGATTATGTATTCTTGTAGGCTCCTGACGCTCCGCTAAAAGATCAAAGAAAACATATACTTCGTTCATTTCACCACTACCGTGTGTCCAATACAGCGGCCGGGCTCTTTAAACCGACAGCAAAAATCAGTTTCTTAACCTATCGCGTTACGATTTTCTACAGCGTTGGCCACAGGTGGTGCATTTTTTCTATGAAATTCGCAAAGAGCGAACTTAACCGAGAAAAAAGTATGAAAAGAAAAAGGCTCAACGCCTATAAAAACGAAGCGAAGCCACCGGTCTTCAAACCATAGGGCGGCCTATGGTTTGAAGACCAGTGACTTCGCTGCATTTCCATAGGAGTTAAGCCCCTTTCTTTTTTGCTTTTTCCTCAGGTAAGTTCGCTCTTTAGGAATATTATGGAAAAAAATGCACCACCTGTGGCCAACGTTGTACAAATCGGAACGTGATAGGTTAAGACCGATTTTTGCGGTCGATTTAAAGAGCCCGGCTGCTATCTGGGACACGGGGTACACTTAGCGAGGAAATGCACGAGCGCAAGAATGTAGTCCGTGTGTTGCACAGCGCGCAGTAGAGCGAGATGCGTCTCAACTCTCTCCGCAATTCATTAAAAAAAAAAAAAACACGGCAAGGAATTTTTTTTATCCTGTTATTTATTGGACGTTAATAATGATCCTTTTCTGAATAGCGAACGCCATCTGGGCGGTGGTCTGTGGACTACAATACATATGAAGGGCAGCCCAGCATGCCTTCGATTATTATAACACATTGGCATCGTGCCGTTGTATCGGTTTTCATTGCTTTTCTAAATGCTCCATATACTATAATCGGGGGCAACTTTCTGCGACGTTTCCGAGGAGAGGAGGAGTGACGCGTGCACAGCTTTAACCGGCGCTCAATCTGGGAGAGGGTACGCGTGCCCGTACCCTTGACTGCATTGCCACAAAGAGTTGCAGCCGATTATACCAAAGCTAAAAAAAAAAAAGGTAGGGATGGGCATTTGATTTGATCTATTAACATACCGATTAATTAATTAATGATTTAATTACGATTAATATTTTTAACCCGTTGTTCGGTTAAATTTTGAGAAACAAAACAAAAAAGTAAAAATTCGACGCGTTCAGCACGCAGTTGTGGGCGAATACACTTGTATGAAGGCAAACTTAGTTAAAATTTCGACCTAAAGTAAACTGTAGGGGCGAGATTTGTAACCATACAAGCGGAGAAGGTTATACGTGTCCCAATCACTTCAACGCCGTGCGAGTGTTCGTTTAGTGCAGCAAAGTAGTATTGTGAACAATCAGGGAGCTCGCAATTGCCGGAGGGTAACAACGGACTTCATTGCCTCTCCAGCTAAAGTAATAAATAATTAGCGAGTGTGGGCATATTTGACTGTTTTCGACGATACATTAAGGATGATTTAAAATGTGAAATTGTACATTTTTTGGTTATTACATATTCAACAAAAGCAAAAAAAAAGTGATTTAGACTCTTTTTTTTAATCTACTTCGCAAGGCAATGAACAAAACTGACTAATCGAATAAATAATCGATTAAAAGGTGGCAATTTATGGGGTTAAAAGCTTAAATCGACGCCCAGCATTGTCAAAACAGAAGAAATACTCGAAAATATTTATAAATGCTGACAGTGCTTGTTGTGCGGGTGGTGCCCTCCGAAAATAGCGACAGCAGGAAGCAAGGCCAGGGTAGAGAATGTTCGCATGTGCAGAGGCTTCCTGAAAAAAAAACAAGAAAAAAAAGCTTCACTGGCACACGGAGTGTTCTGTGCGAAAAAGCAGGAACAAGCGGGCAATATGCTTAGAGTCGGCGCAAAATAGACAGCCCGCAGGGAAATGGTTTTAAGCGCCGCATGCGAGATTCGTCGTGTTTTGCTCGTCGTGTTTCACATGTGGCACTGCAATAGGCGACGCCCGTAATCCGTGAGCGGCTCGGTGCGCGGAGCGCGAGGCGACTGCATACTGCGAAAGCAGCTGTTTCGTGTTTGTTTCACTCCATACGATAAGCGCCGGTTCTGTGCGTTTGACTACCCGAAAGTAAGTTGCCGAAAGTGAGAGGTTTTGTTGGAGCACTATATGGTTTAAACTCACTGCACGTAGAGCCAATCACTGCAGTCCTGCTGAATGTGCGTCGTGAGAATGATGACGCCCAATCATGATAATGACGTCACAGCCACTCACTGTCCGCGCTCTAAATGTGTTTTCAACGCTATTTGTTTTGTGCCTCGTCATTGGCAGGACACGTACACGCGTAGGTTGCAGTGATTGGTCCTTCGCGTAAAGCCCGGAAAATGCAGATGCAAATATTTTATAGTCTTAACACTCAAAGAGTCAATCACGGCGTGTCTAAAAAATAAAATGACGTCAACAAAAAAAAAAAAAGGGGGGGGGAAGGAAGAGAGTTTACGTAAAGGCGGAAAGTCGCGGTGCACTCTCTGAGCTTGATTGGACGAATCGGTGGGTGAGCACGCACAGAAAGACGGCAAACGTCGTGACGTTGCACTTTTAATGAGGCTCGATTGATTGGCCCATCGAGAGCGTAACGTCGGATGCGCTCAGACTTAGGGTGAAACGAAGTATTCCATTTCACACTAGAGAGATATAAGGAAACTTTTTTTGCACAACCGATACGGTGTACGATATGGGCCCTCCGGTACGAACTGCGCATGCGCTACCGCAGAGGACTCGCACATGCGCAGTGCGTACCGAAGTGCCCATCGAACGTTATTGGATGTGCACAAACTGTTCCCTAAAGCTCCCTACCAAGTCCTCGACGTTACGATCCGACTGAGCGAAAACAGGGTCTGTTCCAGGTACAATCACGCACGCGTCTCCGGTAGACATTTTTTTTTTAATGCGAATATTAATGCGAATAGCATTCTTTGGATACTTCACGCACTTTTCGTCTATGTATCTATCTATGTATCTATCTGGCTATCTAACCTCTTACGCCGCGGGTCGATAAATAAATAAAAAAGACCGGCGCCGGCTGGGATTCGAACCGTTGACCCTTTGATCAGCAGGCAGACGCGCTAACCACAGAGCTATGAAGGCGGTCATTCAACGCACTCTAAACGGTTGTTTATATCTTTACCATAGGACGCGCTTTACAGCGCTGTCACAGCTACCGGTGCGCGCGCGTTCCATGCACGAGGGCTCATTCCGCTCTCGTGAGGCTGAGCACGGCCGCTAGCTCACCCTCTCCCGCGCTCGGGGAGAGGGTGATGTAGCGGCCGTGCTCAGCCTCACGAGGCGGAATGAGCCTCGTGCATGGAACGCGCGCGCACCGGTAGCTGTGACAGCGCTGTAAAGCGCGTCCTATGGTAAGATATAAACAACCGTTTAGAGTACCGTTGGTTGAGACTAGCTGAGACGCCAGAAAGTCTGGTCGGTACCATTTTGAGTGTTTGTGCGTATGGCGCGTGCTTTGCTCGCCTTCCTAAGTGACACAAACGCACGTGCTGGGCTGCGGAGATCGTGCGCAGGGCTGTGAAAGTGTCAACAAATTTAGAATCGCCTCAAGAGTGGGCTGGCGTATCTAGAGTGTGCCGGCCACCTGACGAACGCGCATAACTCCGCACCGTTTGATGCTATTCGCATTAGCGTAGATAATCATTCCCAAAGGATGGGTTCTGGTGATTTTTTCCATTGATATTTTTATACATTACTCCCCAATGTGTGAAATAAACAAAATGTAAAAAAAAAAAGTTTCTCGAGGAAAAGAAATTAAGACTGCATTAGAGCGGCAGCGCCCTTTTTGGCGTTTTGTCATTTTTGTAAAGTGTGACGACACGTATTAAAAGAAAATGCCAATTGAAAAAAAAACTTAAATATTTTATAGGGTTCGTAGTCTGTTGTTCGAATATTCACTGACAATTTGTGCAATTCCTGAAAATTATATATATGGCGTAACAAAAATGCACTAGACCTGGCTTTATATCAACAGATGCAACAGCGCCAAAACTGCATCGTCATCGGCGTTCGTTGCCTTTGTTCATTTACTATCACCGGTGAAACCATTCACGCAATTAAAAAAAAACGCGGGACTACGGCGCAGTCAGTGTGCGTAACTGGGAAATAAGAGAAAAACGTATCGCGTGCTCGGAGTGGTAGTTGTCAAACTAAGGACACCATTTCTTCGGTCACCTATACAATAGAGACCGGTTATCACGAAGTTGGTTATAGCGAAATAGAAGGCTACAGTGAAGCGATCACGATTTTCCATCCCCTTTACACTTCGTTATAACCCGAAAGTTGGTTATAACGAAGTAGCGAAGTGATTTCCGATTCCAGCATATTTTGTTATAACCGGTCTGGACAGCCAAATGTATTTTACGGCCATGACCGGATACCATGCTGCGGCGCTACGAAGTCATTAAGCCAGAAGTTTGATGGAGTGTATACTTTCGAGACCCGAGCGAAGTCCACGGGAATTGGAAATCACTTCGATATATCCGCTATTTCGTTATAACCGACTTCGGTTATAACGAAGTGCCAGCAGGAATGGGAAATCGCGATCGCTTCGTTGTAGCCGCTATTTCGTTATAACTGACTTCGTTATGACCGGTCTCGACATAGTGGTAAAAACCAGTCGAAGAGAACCGATCCTAATGTGCACCTTGTCGTTGCTCCAGGTACACGTGTCGGAAAAGTAGGCACTGCCGACGAGGCTGCCGCCGACCGCGAGTCCGCTTTCATGCGCCCAAGCCGGAGTCTCCAATGGAATCTCTCGCCCTACAAGGTAAGAAAGAGAGACGTGATGTCTGGCTTCTGCGCTGCCGTCCATATAATCTCTTGCAGGATGAGAGTAGCAAGCTCATCACGCAAAGCCCTCCACTCTTTTTTCTCTTTAGCAAATCGAATTTTCGGGAGGGAGAAAGCACCGATTATGGTGAACAGAAAGCTCTGTGGGACGAGTCTGTCCGGGTATTCGAAACCTGCAACAGGCTATAGGAACAGTTGATGACCACGGAGCGGTCGTTACATGATCATTTATGTTTTTATAATGCACTCACGTGTCTACAAATTGCCTTACGAAGGTATGCGGTATAAAATAATGTAAACGCGGCCTTCATTTCCAACAATCTACCGAGTGATATGGATTTTTTGCATATACACATCTTCGTTAGGCAAAGAAGTTAATGAGGGTTCATAGTACGTCAAACATCCCTATTGTGGTGACAAAATATTAGAATTGAATTTAGTTTATTCGTGTGAAATAGTAGATGCAAATTGTGGTAAATGACCATGCGCACGGACCTACACTAACAAAATCCTAGCGCATCTGCTTCACGGCAGAACGGAAAGATTATCATTCATCGAGGCTTGGTTCCTTGAGCACGATTTGGCGCATGTGTTCAATGAGCACTGAGTCATCGGTTCTGGAAAATATTACTCAGAGAGTATATATCATTCGCTTTGCGTTATCTTTATACGTATAGCAGTGATTGAGTGTCCACGTGCTCAAGCAGATAGTTAACCCGTTGGTGGGTTTTGTGAGTGTGTGCCATAGAAAACATCTCAAGAAGTTCAGAAGAGCTTTGCAACGCTCACTGCGTCAGTGTAGGCCGCAGGCCCGGGGGGTAAGGATATTACCGTTTTCATATTGTTCCCCGAGTTTGCTTGGCATCTATAGGTGAGCGGCACTGCCCTCGGGGACTGCTGGAAAGTGGGAAGGGGGTATTTTCGTGCAGTAAACAAGATACGAAACAAAATATCAGGAGCAGAGGGATATAGCAGCCCTATTCAGCTGGGTATCTAAAAATAGCTCTACGTCATGCGAACTGAATCCTCAGAACTGACAGAGCGATTAGGTTATGTATAATTGTTGGCATTGCTTTTTTTTTATTTGTCTTCACAGATGTCTCTGCGGATTTGACGCCCAAAATTATATCCAGTCGAAATGGACAGCATTTACCTTCATGCGCAACACCGCCAAGAATCAGTGTTAGTTGGAAGAATCTATCTTACAGTGTGCCCATATCAAAAGGTGAGAAAGACCAAGGTCTGCCATGTACGCGGTTCTGCGTTTGGGTAGTGTTCAAGCAGTCACGGTGTACGACTTGTACTTTAGAAGCTCTTGAGTAACTTTCAGTCGGGTAAAGGTTAAGGACCTAAGAATGCTTGGCCCCTCAGCACGCGCTCGGTGACTTCCGCCGGGGTTTTGCGGCGCGTGCGCCGAAGTGCTATTAAAGGCAGAAGGCTCGCGCTGGGGGCGGAGCATCCACTGGTTCTTTACCTTGACGCCGACTATAGTGCAGCACTAGGCGTGCGCACTGCGCAACAACTCGATTGGCGTAAAGACGTCAACATTTTTTGTTTGTTTTACATTTTGTTGAGTCTATTGGCAAGCATAAACGCTTACCGGATAAATTGGTGGCCTGAATGGTCTCTGGCACACCACAGTAAAGTTTTAATAACAGCCTTTGAGTTAAAAGAAATCACATGAAAATGGAATTACGAGGCAAGAAGGTCTAAGCGTAAGCCACGCCTTGTGTTTCTTGAGATGTCACTCACTAAAACCGTGTATAGTCGCTGGCATGTTGAGAAACGATGGGGGCGGCTTCTTCTGGTTGTGCTTCTTGATTTGTGATCCGTGCTTTAGCGTTTTATCGTCCTGTGCCGCAATCTAATTGACTGCTAAGACATACGGAACTCGCCGCGTCCTAAATTTCTTAAGCTGTCGGCGTTATAATAGTGTAGCGCAATGTACGTACATGTTTTCGCTTGAATAGTCGTACTCCAAAGAGAGGGACCCTGCGCTGTATAACACTCAGATGTTACCTGGTGTAAACTGCACCGTGAGGTCTCAGAACATCGGAGATTAGTCGTTCTTTCGTCAATGTAGAAAATTACGACAGTGATTGAGTATTCCGCCTCTTCCATTTCAGGTTTGAGGTGGGCGCGTCTTTATAGGCTGCGTTATCTTTGCAACGTTACACCGCACTCGCCCCTCTTATTGGCTGAGCTGATTACAGCGTAGCCAATAAGAGAGCGTCACGGTCTAACATGCAATCAGGGACTTGTGAAATTGTATAGCTGAAAACAATTTAAGAAATGCACGGCGTGTTAAGTCCGAACGCCGAAGAAGGAATCACGATGCAAGAGTGATTATTAAATGCCACAGCCTTTTTTTAAGCAGACAATGATTATAGAGTTTTATCCGGATTTTTTTTCTTCACCGTTCGTGTGACATCTCTGCGGCCACCCATATACATATTGGGAAGAGTGTGTTGGGAATAATTTTTTCTCGTTTTTGATGAGTCAAGTGAAACTGTTTTCTTTAATACATTTACGCCATGTTCACACATATGAATTTGAGTGTGATCTACACCCTGGCGCCATCTGTCGGATACTTCTGAAATACTTCGGATATGCGTACATTACCTATTTTTTACATAAAAATAAATTCACCTTGGGCTTGAAATAATACTGACCATGTTATGAGGAACCTTTCCTCACAGATGGCGCTTATATTTGATCTCGAGAATACTCCGAAACTTTCAGTCTGGTTACACGCAGATGGCAAGTGTTTCCGGGGGCACCTGATAGGTGGCGCCAGTGTGTGTTCTCTCGTCGTAAGCGGTGACGAGCGGTGGTAACGCAATCGATCCCGCCTTGACGGTTCATGTTTCTCGGAATAACCAGCCTTGGCGATTCGTGTTTGTCCCAACGACTCGAATGTTTCTAAAATCGCGCGACGTTACGCCTTCCAGGCAAGAAGAAAAACCTCCTGAACGACATTTCCGGGAACCTGAGGTCTGGAGAGTTGACCGCAATCCTCGGACCCTCAGGTGCCGGAAAGACAACCCTGCTCAACATATTATCTGGCTTCCAGTAAGAACTACGTTGTCTTTTGTAGATCAAGAACAGATCAAGAACAGATGTTCACGTTTTTTGTCTCCGTGATTCGTTCTCGGGCGTTCGCATCGGCTAATGGTGCACTCTCATTGGCTCCGATGCGATAATGAGATGCCCATGGACACTCCACGCCCTGCGATTCTAAAAGTGACTGTAATTGCAGTCTTTTTTTTTCCTCAATTGGGCCACTGGCTTACCACGGCCACTTGCGCGCAACAGCTATATTTCGGTAAAGGGGAACTGAGAACCTGTTTTCCTCTTTTATAGGACCCGCAGTTGTCAGGGACAACTCTTTGTCAATGGGCAAGCTACGAAGGAGAAGAGCTTCCGTAAACTGAGCAGCTACATCATGAACGGGGACAATCTGATGCAGCACCTGACGTGCATGAGAAACCATCGACGCGGCGGCCAGGCTGAAGATGCCGGAAAACAGCACGTACCAGCAAAGAGATGCCCTGGTACGAAACTGTGGTGCTGTTGGACGGAATGATGACGGAATAATTTGAGGGGGGGGGGTCATGTCGCAGGTGTAAATACCACTCCAGATACCGATAAGGTCTGCCTTCTCTCCTCCATAACGTCACACTAAAGATCTGATACCGGCAGCGACTACCGTCGGTTCGCTTCCTCTCTCCCATTCGTTTGGCATAGTCGCGTGAACTCGTTAGCGCGCCATTGGCCAGCAGCGTCCGGACGTGATAAGATTCACTGTTTAGTGTTGCCGGAGAGGAAACAGTGCAAAGGCCTTGGCATCTAGGTGGTGTTGGTCATGTGCGTGAGAAACGAACCTGACAAATGGCACATTGGAAAAGACTGGGCTGTGTTCCGAGCCAGTGGACAAACTTTCAAAGCTCGTGACATCCCGTGTCTTGAGCCACGTTCACACTGCTAAAACATCATACAAAAAGACAGGTTGCAGACACTGTCAGTGGGATGTTAAACTTGACTGCATTCGAAAAAAAGAGTAATTCAAAAATATTTAAGTTTCTTAAAAATGTTTGCCTTCCCATGAGCATTAATCAAGTTACTAAGAAGAATTAAGACCGTTGGTTGTTTCAATGTTTTCTGTTTAATCGAGATTGAAGTCAGAAATGGTTTCAATGACAGGTGACGAATCTCTCAAGTCCTGGGATCTGGAGCTGTGAACACAGAGCCATCAGGCATCCTCAGTCCGGACAGAGAAAGAGAGTTACCGTAGCGCAAGAGTTGGTCAACACTCCACCGGTGATATTCCTCGGCTAGACCACAATGAGTGAGAGCGATAGTTATCAAATAATTTCGCTAATATTAAATGGAGCATATCATGAAATCTGAATTAACTGTACACAAGTTCGGTAAACTTGACTTGACACAGGAAGAATAAAACAAGCTTCTGGACAAGTGAACGACAACCCATCTCTCACTTTAAGAAAGATGAATGTCGTTGCATTCAACTCGTCCCAAGTTTTTTCTTTTTTTGCATTCTCTCATCATAAAAAATTGCATCAAGGTAACAAAGCTTCAAAATTGCGTACAAGGCACACCTGGCAAAAAAAAAATCTTATTACGTCCATTTTTTTTGTTACGCACTTGGGAGAGCAGGCACGTGCAATCCAACGGAGGGATCAATACTGAGCTGCATTACTGACGTAAGACAACAAGCTGCGCTGTGACATCGGCATCAGACGTTTCAACGTGTTTTCGATATACTCTCGGCAGTGTCACGGCGCACACAGTCTTTTTTTAGTCGACTAGCTTTATTTCAGCCTTGTTATTGTCATGCTCCCTCGAAGATTGCAGCTATTGGCTCTCGAAATGCTTTCCAAAAAGTATACGCATTGCTTTTTCTATGGTGTGGAGGCTTGCAAAACACGTCCAGTGATCATAGTAGCTTTATTTGACTTTGCAATGTTTTAACAAGCAATCCTGTGCTCAGACTTAAAAAAAATATTTACTGGTTTTTGTTGTTCTTGTAAAAGTGGTTTTGAAAGAAGCAGTCGATACAGTTGGTTAAACGTTCTTGGAGGCTTTGAGGCAAGTTATCACGAGGCAAAGAAACAAAGCGTTATATACACGAACAGCGTTCGACTTGCTCAGGTCTACTTGACACTTGATGTCTAACCGTTGTGCACTGCTCGAGTTCTTGAGGCAGATTGACACACTTGCCTTTGGATGCCACTAAGTGTGTTGTTCTCTATATCAAACAATTAGGAAATAAACGAAATTGCAGGTGTTCTAGGGCTATCAGATAGATGGCACCAGTGTGTTCCTGCTCTGGTCGTAGCGATCAGATTTGCAGACAACGAACAAGGTTGCACCCAAACACAGCCCTCAAATCTCAAGAAAAAGGTTTCAACACTCAAACAAAACCTAAACATACCTCTGATATATTTTTTCTTTCTCTAATGCAGTGGCTTGGACAGCAGTAGCTCACTGCAGTGCATCATCTTGCTGAGGGAGTTAGCGACCAGGGGTCTTACCATTGCCTTCAGCATACATCAGCCAAGCTCGAGACTCTTTCAACTGTTTGACAGAGTATGTTTCTGATAGAAATGTTTGTGGAACCTTAAAACTTCGAGGAGTCCGTTTAATATCGTGACCCTTGTCAGAGACCTTGTACCATTAAACAGATTAATGATCACAAATGCTCGGGAGTATTGCTAACTTCATGGGAAAAACGTATGTCCATGAGCTCAACACCATTATAGTCACAGACGCAAGGTGTGGCGAGTTCGGAGCATGTTGTTATTACTTAGCAACCAATAATATTACGGCATTAGCCGTTAACAATACCGAGTAACGAATTATAATTCAAGAAGAGGGAACATTATAACTTATAATCCGTGCCCTGTATTTCTTAAGCTCTTAGTAACTATAGATACTTAGCCCCCTCCCCTCCCCCCCCCCCGCCCCACTTGACGATAATAGATAATAAGGGTGTGATAACGGGCGGTGCGACTGTTGATTCGTTCGCTTTCCTACACTTGTTATCACATTCGCTTAACGTTGCTGGCGCGGCAGCGATGCCCAGGCGAGAATTTCTAACTGGGACCAGTTGGCACTCTCAACTGGTTTCAACTGGGACTAACTGGTCCCAACTGGGAATCAACTGGGACCAACTGGTCCCGACTGGGAATCAACTGGGACCAGTAGGAGGTCAACTGGGACCAGCTGAGGGGTCAACTGGCAGGAACCATTCCCAGTTGGGAGTCAACTGGTGGAACCATTCCCAGTTGGGAGTCAACTGGTTTGAACCATTCCAGTTGGGAGTCAACTGGTTTGACCAGTTTGACTCCCCAGTTGGAATGGAGTGAACTGGGACCAGTTAGGGAAGTAACTGGTTGAGGCAATTCCCAGTCGGACTAATGGTTTTCCCGTTCCCAGTTCGCACCGGGGCACTTAATTTTGACAAGTTGAGGGTGTATTGACCTTTGCTAATAAAGAAAACTAAAACACATACATCCTTATATTTATACAAATAGAGAATTTTTAATTAATAGGCACTATTTATATCTTTATAAAAAAAATAATAAAATTTTAATTAACTAAATAATTTCTTAATTTTAAAATATAATTAGTGACATAAATAGTGTTTACCTAATGCACATTTAGTGCATTACTAAAATGTATAAAAATTTATTTGCAACTACTGCATATATTTTTTTCCCTTTTTTACTTAATAAATAAAACTTATCTTTGGCCACGATCAGAGCAAGCCGGCCGCCCCTGGGTGGCCCTGGCAACGCGGGTGCGGATGAGTGGTACGCTTGCTAGTCGAGCAGATGGCGCCACCTATACGGCGCCGGAGTCGGACGGACGGCGCGCCGTAGAAAGACGCGCACGCGGTAGAGAAGGTTCGCCATCGCTGAAGTTTGCGTCGTTATGAAAATGTCAAAACTACAGCTGCGTCTTGCTCTGGACCCAACTGTGCACACTACCGCAGCGGCAGGCGGTGGGCTTCGAGGATGGAAAGATGCGGTTCAGCGATCGGAGGGCACCCAGGAAAGACCGGACGGGAGAGAAAGCCGCCGCGGAGAGCACCAATGGCGAAAATGGCGGGAGGTCTACCTCGAAAATGTTCCACTGTTGTGACAGAGGCAGTGGAAATGTTGGATTGCAAGGTGGGAGCGCTACCGCATCCTGTCAGGACTTCTGGCTGCTGCAAGGCGGGAACAAGGGTGAGCACCTTGCTTCACGCGATGGGGAAGAAGCTGAGGACGTCTTCACTAAAAGTACGCCAGCGGCCGGTCTGTCCTTCGTCTCACGAATACTGCCTTTGGAAAAGCGACTCAGTCGTCGCAAGCAGTGTGGCTAAACCCGGAGCGTTGTACGTCACCAGAACTTATTGTTTAGTTTTTATTCGTCTCTAAGTTTTTGACAATAAAGACTTGTCAACCTTTCGCTTTGTGCCGTGTTTTCCGTGCATCGCTGGAGTTGGCGCCAGCGGTAACTGGGACCAACCCCAACTGGGACCAGTTGTAACTGGGACCAACTCCAACAGAGACCAGTTGTAACTGGGACCAATTCAGCAACCGGGACCAGTTGGACAACTCCAACTCGGGACCGGTTGCAGCCAAGGGTCTTCCACTAGGCCAGTTCGCAGCTGGGACCAGCTGGTCCCGGTTGAGAGTACCTCGCCTGGGTGTCTAAACAAGCAATGTAGCCATATACTTTTCTGGTGAGAATACATTCTACTCTCGCACATTTGCATTAGACGGCGCGTCTAAGGCGTGGAGTTAGCTGGGTGACGACGGCGCATCGAGACACCGGATTCGGTAAGACGGCAGAGACGGCCGCCTCCGCCGTGCCTACGCGTTCCTAGGATGATAGATGGCGGTAGCCACTCTTCCCCAATTCAAAGAAGCCCCAGAGGCTGCGTGCGTCCAGCCGTTTCATGTACGCAAACCTCGTTGGCGCCAAGACCGTTCGGTTTTTGCGGAGTGAGATATGTGTTCCCCTAGTAAAGTATATGGTGTGGCGTTCAGGGTGTCTGCAGAGGAGAGAGTGCGAACGCCTTTTATCTAGGTATGTGAATATCTTGATATATTGCATTAGGAAACCCAGGAATACAGTCAGGAATAGCAATACAGGCATTTTCATACCCAAGTTATGCCAGAAAAAGAAATATCGTCGTGTTGTGGTTTTCTGCATTCCAGAAAATCGCGATCTTGAAGATTCATGATATGCATCTCAAACTAACAATCACGCAATAAAGCAATGCCTAGTGTGGAAGTCTTACAAGACTTCCACACTACCATGGGCTCTCGAAGGTCGGGACTCACTGCCTCACAACATCATTTGCATAAACGATACTACTCAATTTGTTGAATCCATTACCTTAATTCTTTCTATCTAGCTTAGCTAACTTGCTTAGAGTGTTGTATTTGTGTTTACTGTTCTACTTATTGTTTTATTGCCACCCCCTTGTATATTGCCCTGAGGGCCCCCCCCCCCCCCAAAAAAAAAAGTGACGATGATGATGATGATGATATGCATTTGTGTACCCATGTACATATATATATATATATATATATATGCAGGGTGTTTCATGAAAGGTGGACAAATTCGATATTGCGAAAACTACGCGTCGCACCAAAAATAGGCTTGTGTCGTTTTGATCCTGGGCAGGGACCTATTTGAGGAAAATTATTAAGGGATACTTCAACGAAATTTGAAATATTCCCGTCGTGTTCAAAAATAGGTTGAATATAGATCCACAATATCCGTAAGTGACAATCGCCCGTTTGTATTTTGATCCTGGTAACTGTATTTTTCGTTATAAACGGCCCACTCTGGCAAGCGCTCGGAGAAGGCCCAGCGCAATCGTGGCGTAAATCGTCTCAAACGAGCAAAGCTACGGCGAGGCCCGAGCGTCGAGAGGATGCCCTAGTCGGTCCAGCCACCGAAGCGGCTGCTTTTGTACGAATTTTGAGTGACGGGTTAATCTTCTACAATCTTGTGAGGGGGACAATAGCGACTTCTGCGACACACTAAAGGATTCTTGGAAAGAGGGGAGTTCCTCCTTCCCCCTTCTCTCGTCGTGGCCGGAGGCGAGGACGATTTCCGTCACTAGCTCTCAAGGTTCCTAGACGAGCATTACAAACGAGGCGTTAGCGACATCCACCAAGTGCTCTTTGCTAATCGTTTAATTCGTTTTAAAATTCCTTTTCGAGACTTTGTAACAAGATATTGGTATGTTCCATGTGATACTGCTCTTTTGGACACATATAGACCAAAAATTGAGCGCCTGAAATTTCGTTGTAGTATCCCTTTAGAGTCCGAGATAATTAAATTGTTAATTATTTTTGCGTAATTAACTTTTTATTATTGTGTTTAAGGACATAGATTCAATTAGAAAATTGCTCAAGCGTCATAAAAATAAAAAAAAACACTAAATCAACAAATTGCAGAACGATGGAAGGCACAGGAAGCATTTTACGGCTTTCTGAAAAACCGTACAAATTCGACGGGTTTTAAGTTTCGGTTTGTTATCGGAGCGCATCTCCGGCCCCGGCAGCACCGCGACCCGTGGAGAAATAGTGTCATCGCGCGACGCAGCAAAGCTGGTTGCGCTATCTCTCCACGGGCGCGGTGCTGCCGGGGCAGACGCTGATAACAAACCGAAACATAAAAACCCGACGAATTTGTGCGATGTTTCAAAAAGCCGTAAAATGCTTCCGTACCTTCTATCGTTCTGCAATTTGTTGATTTAGTGTTTTTTGATGACGCTGAGCAATTTTTCTAATTGAAACTATGCCCTTAAACACAATAATCAAAAAGTTAATTACGAAAAATAATTAACACTTTAAGTATCTCGCGCTTTAATAATTTTCCTAAATAGACCCCTGACCCGGGACCAAAAAAGACACAAGCCTTTTTTTGTTGCGACGCGTAGTTTTACGTAATATCGAATTTGTCCACCTTCTATATATATATATATATATATATATATATATATATATATATATATATATATATATATATATATATATATATATATATATATATATAGTGTGTGTGTGTGTCTTTTTGTTTATGCCTTTATTTAAGACGTAACTCTGCAGAGATGTCTCTGGGGACATGGCAAAAGGTATAAATGCCTGAAAGGACCATACCACCCTTTTGGCAGCAACGGTAGCTAAAACATGAAACAAATGAGGAGTGATACGATTTCACTCCAAACTAAAAATCTATACAAAACAAAACAAATACACCACAAAACAACATAACGTGAAAATACATTTGCTAGTTATTAATCATCGTAAGCCTTTCGCTTAAAACACATATGGTTTTATTTCTGTGTGAGTAAATGTTATTTTACAATATTTGTATATTAATAGATTGATCGTACGCAATTCAATGAACCTTAAACATACGGGTGCTGGTTTAAATGGCCTGGTATAAAAAAACTCAACCTCTGGTCTCCATAATTCATTCACGAACGCGATTTTATTATGAAATTGAACAAAAAGTGAAAACCTTCTCTGTTTCATAATTCATTTCTCAGTACTCAAACGTGATTAAGGCACAAACTTTACATAATGTGGAAGGCAATGAAAGGTTCAACACGCAAAACTCAACATAGTCCACTAAAAACAAAATCTACAGTTTAGGTCACAGTTGTTCGCGGAGGCATGTTTGGGGATTTTACGAAGATTGGATCGACGAATAATAAATAGTAGATGGAATGTCGTTTTACTGACTTGCATATATATCACAATAAAAAACTATCGAAACTCTCTTTTGAATACTTTGATATTAAGAGTGGTTCGAAAACGCCACGCACCTGAAAATCGTCAAATTCCACCATTGGCATTTGCTCTTTTTTAGCATTTTTAGAGGCTTAAAACTCAAAACCAAGGCAAATACTATTAACGGAATGTATTCTGGCTAAAAAAAGGGTGTAAAAAGAATGCAACGCAAAAAAAAATTAAAAATGCTTTTTTTTTTTTATACAACGTGCTGAAGTTGAACGAAAAGTGAAAACCCTTTTGTTTCATAGTTTATATCTCAGTACTCGTACATGATAAAAACACAAACTTTGCTTAATTTGGAAGGCAGTGAAGGGTTCTATACGTGGTAATATTTTAAAAGCGATACTAAACATAGTCGACTCAAAATAAAATCCGCAATTTAGGTCACAGTTGTTCGTGGAGGCATGTTTGGGGACTTTTACAAAAACTGGAGCGACGAATAATAAATAGCAGCTATAATGTCGGCTTACCTACATGCCTATATATCACACTAAAAAATATAGACATTCTCGTTTGAATACTTTGAGATTGAGAGTGATTAAAAAATGCCACACACGACAATCGTCAAAACCTCGCAGTTCTTTCCCGCTTTTTTTTAGATTTTTTTCTCAGAAACTAATCATGTCAGGACATGAAAATAAAGGGATTGTTCTTCTAGGAACATGCTCCACAAAAATGTAAAAATTTTAAGCAAAATAATAAATCACGACTGCCACTCGTTGCCTCAATCCAAATGAAACCGCCCATATACTATATATATATATATATATATATATATATATATATATATATATATATATATATATATATATATATATACATTGTGACGTGTATACTTCACGATGTACACGTGTATAGACTGGAGTGTGTGTGTGTGTGTGTGTGTGTGTGTGTGTGTGTACATTTGTAGAGATAAGTGTCTATATGTTTGTTTTTATTATTCCGTTATCTAATAGTAGTGTTTCTATTTCGTCTGTATTTTTGTCTAATGCTAGTCAAATCTATCGCTTGTATAAAATTATGTAATTGCGTTGTGTGTACGTTTATAGTTTATACAGCTTGAAGTTATTCTGCCTCAACGGTCAACTTGTCCGTCAGCTGTAGATTTTGTGTACTTAGCTTATGTACTTATCTTAGTTAATGTAGTTTTAGTGCGTAATGTAGCTTTTTATATTCCATTTTTTTATGATTTGAAGTGCTGTTATAAACTTCGTGGGGGCTGGGACCTTCGTCAAGTTGCTATTAAGCAAATTTTGACCCAGTTTTCTCGTGTGATGTGCTGTCTTGACAGCGAATAATATATGATTTGATTTCATAGTGCGAAATTCTAAACTCTACATTTGCTGCTCACTTTTTCTTCTCTTCCTCCTTTAGCTGTACGTGTTAGCGGAGGGCTCCTGCATCTACAGCGGTCCCGCCAAAGACATGGTGGTCCATTTGAATTCAAACGGTCTGCAATGTCCTCCGTTCTACAACCCGGCTGATTTTTGTAAAGTAAGACACACTACGAGCTCGACGCCGATTCCCGTGGGTTAAAAGAGCACAAGAAACTTCCGGTAATTTGCCGAATCCTGTAAATTTATGTGCTAAATTTAGGTGGAAGCATTTATCCGCCACGTTCAGCGAAGGTTCTCATGGTGTCTTTTGACGTCTTGTGACATCATGTGACGGCCGAAGCGCTTTGACGTCTTGTGACTTATGACAGCCGAAGCGCTGCGCACTATCTTGCGTACAGACCGCGCACGTGCGCGCGACGTGACCTGACGGTGGCCATGGCAGACTTCTCAGCTAAATTTAGCGGAAAAATTTCCCCTTAACATTTACCAAATACATTTTCAAATGACGTCTTGTGATACTGTGACGTTATTACTTATTACACGACTCAAACGAAACTCTCGCTGGCATCCGCAGCGAAACTTCGTTATTTTTGGTATTTTTGTATTATATTGTTGGAAAGTAAAGGATAATATTATTTTTCTTAATATATTAACCGCTGTCACCGCCAAGGTTCTGAAGTGCAAATCAGGTTGCACAAATACACTTGGAATATGCTTTCTGCCCCTGGAGGGTGGGAACTGAAAAGGGACAAGACGCGAAACAAAAACTTTCAGCCTTTCCACTCTGGTGAAGAAGGAAGAGCACCGGAGCTGTTCTATGTGCCGCCATCTATGAGCGACGGCGGGAGCCAGACAACCGTCAAGCCGGTTGTCTGGTTGCCGCCGTCGCTCATAGATGGCGGTAGCTGTCCAGAGGGTTGTGTCGAGATTTGTTTGCCCATGGACACGAAACTGGGGAACCTAGCCCTTAACAGCTTCGCTCTAATTGATCCTGCCATCTTTATACAGTCTATTTTCTGACCTGCTAAATACAGGAAGAAAGGTGCCTTGTCAACCTGCGTTGTTGCAGCATTTTTTTTTGTCTTCATCCCCGATGGTTTTTATTTTTCTGTTCTTTTAAGAGTAAATTAGTTGTTTTTGATTGAGCTGGCTTTGTAAGTTATTTATATACTAGCTTCGAGTTCGTTCGTGATTTGTAGGGGCCATAAAGTCGTACAAAATCATAACATTTTCTTCTTTTTTTAAAATATTTAGGAAAGCAAACACAAAGATACATTTTCCGATCAGAAATTTCTTACATCACGAACTACAATTTTAGTCTTTCTGGAGTTTGAGATGCTGAATAGATTATTTCTACTTTTGTTTTCAGTAATCGAGGTTGCATCTGGAGATTATGGGAACGTGAAAGATAGTCTTGTGGACTATACGAATAGAAACATGGATAAAGTGCCCTGCTGTGCCCCTGCGATGGTAAATGGTCATACCGAAGATACCCAGCATGATGAAGTGGCTGTGGCTCCTTTGTTAAGCAAGGTAAGCTTTTCCTGGCTATTGTCCGCGAGCAAAGTTAAAATGCACATATCTCTGAAGGTCTAAATAAACAATGCACGTGTTATACTCAAATGAACGGGGCCACTCAGCCATAGCAGGGGTCTCAAACACGCGGCCCGTAAGCATCACGCGGTTGCGAGCCCCCGCTCACATGCCTCGAATGCTTCATACGCCGTAAATGATAGTTTCATATCGTTGGTTCACAAAACAAAGCTCAGCTCATATAACGTAATCACACAGCTTGCAGTATTCTGTATTATTTTTTTACTAAGTTATGCTTTGTTAAAATATTTGCTTTCAGCCCTTTTCATGCAAATCAACCGGACTGACAATACCACTAGGCTACAAGCGCGAGCTCTTTGCTCAAGGAAACACCTCGGCTGCTCGAACACTCACTCAGCAGGAGTGAGTGCCAAGGATAAAGCAGTGACCTTGGCGTTGTAGTCTTCAGAAATACGTTTCCAATACGAGTATTTTATGATATTGTGTTTTTAACAATCTTCGGGAAAGCAAACACTGCCGTATGAAAAGATATCTTTATCCATGCCCGTTGAGCAAGTCAGCTGCGCGACAGGGCAACATAAGTGTGCTCGCTCTTGTTCTATGAAGAACTGCCAGCTAGTTGGCGTTTTGAAATTAGTGATCACATCAAGTGCAAATTTTTGGATCACATCAACATGCAAATTAAAACTAAAGATGTCACTGGAAGGACGGTGAGCATACAAGAACAAGAGTGCACGGGGGACCTTTTAGAAAATCTCTGGGGTGTCGCTGGGAGGGTCGGCTGCTTTGCAACCTGAAACAGCATTGCTCTTTTCTTTGTTTTAAAATACCAAAATATTGCCCCCCCCTCCCGCTTTCTGTTAGTTCTCGATTATTTGGGGGTGGGCAAACTGGATCCCACATTCAAATGAGTTTGAGACCACTGAACTAAAGCCACTGACATCTTAAGAAATGCAGGCCGTGACTAAGTATGTTCAGGTTTCTGGCTTCGTAATTCGTTCTTTGGTGCTCTTATCAGCCAATGTCGCAATATTATTGACTGTGGAGTGATAACAAGGTGCTAGGAAATTGCCACACCCTGCGCTTATTAAGTTGGCACTGATTGTAAAGGCTGGTCCACAGACTTGCAACTGCTTACAACCGTGTGCCATAATACTTTTTTTTTTTGGTGTCGAGCGTACGCACTGACGCCATTTATTGGGTAGCCGTGGAAATCTTGACATATTTGTATGTTTTGTACTTTTTTCGCATGTCAAATTTTTTTTTCTTGGATCGAAAATGTTTTGACATTTTGATAAGCGATTATTTTTCATAGATAGTATACATACATTTAATCTCGCAAATACCGCAGAAAAGTTCCCTTTTGTGAAATGCAATTACAGGGTCACTTCATACATGATTCTGGCATGCTAGTGTGTTCACTCGACGCGAGAGATCGCAAGGAGCTCGGTCGTAAGCAAACGCAAGTGTGCGAACGGGCCTCAAGACCCAAGAAAATGCGGCACCGTGAGAGCTCAAACCTGTCTCTTTCTTTCCAGGAGGATCGAGTGTTTGTAAATACGGTCTCACTCGGCCTTCAAATCAAAGTGCTACTGAAGAGATGTTACCTCTCACTAGTGCGAAATCCCGTGAGTACACAGAAAATTGAATTACGCGCACTTTCGTTTTGTCAACACTGTGTACAGCAAATGGCAAACACGGATTATCTAGGTTGTGAGCGAAATGGCGATTTTCGTAAAGTGACGTTCTCAAGCCTGATTCTTATGGTGCGATTTTGATTTCGATCTCTCAATTCCGCGGTCGCTCATTCAGAAAAAAAAAATACGTGGTGGAGGCTGCGGGGCTCAACGCCTCAGCTGCGAAATCACAAGAAAAATCCCACCCTGTGAAACAAGGCTCAGTCAGAAGCATAAAGCACGCGTTTGGTCGGACGCCATATTTATATATTGTTAATTTAAAAACCCTTTTGTCACAATATGTTTAAGTACTTGGATTAGGAGGCAGGTAGCTAAAAAAAAAAAGAAGCCTTTATGTGCTTGTATTTAAAGAAACCTGGAATCTCTACTTTCTTGTAAAGCACCTGAAAAAGTCAATCGCTGCAGCCCATGTAGAGAGCTCGGTGACATGAGGCAAGAGGATAGTATGGAAAGAAAAACAACAGACATGGTAACTTAGGAGCCAGAAAAAAACGGGACGAACAACAGAAAGCTTCAAACTCAGCTAAGCTTTCGCCAGGCCGTCCGTCCCGTTTTCGCCCGCTCCTGGGGTACCATGGAGATCTGAACCAGCTCACTGCACTCTTGTTTTATTTTGAAGAAACAAAACGGTAAATAACGATGTAGAATTATTTTATAGGATCTTTTTCTGTTGTATTTGGAATCCAGGGTGTTTTAAATGGGGTCATGAATGACCTCGCCGGCGCCCAAACTCTCGTGATCAATTGTTCACGAACAACCTGAAGAGTTTCTTGTAAGCGCGGATGGCCTTCGAGAGAAAACTAGATCTTGTGCAATTAGGAGATCGAATCTATTAAGCGTTATGCGTCGGGATTTTCTGCTGCTATTAAAAATAATTTGGCATGATCTCATTACCTCAGCAGCTTGAAATGATTACGAGTATTTGAATTATTAGGAGAATAAAAATTCGAGCAATTCAATTTAGTAACAATATTTCTATCAAGCGAGTTTCATATACGAGAGTGCTCAACTGAAAACTTTTCATCAATTAAAACAAATGAAAAGATTAACTATGTTCTTTTAGAAAACCCCTTTTTATTAATATGTGTGCTTATTTGACTGGCCTAAAAATGAATTAAAAATTTAAGTTTTCAATTTATGAAAAATATTCACCATCCGAGAGGTTGAGGCACAAACGTTACAAATTGCATTCCAAACTTGCAAAAAAAACGTTAACCGCTAAATTGCCGTAATATAAGAATTTGAACCATTTGGGAAGCTCCGACGAATACTACATTTCATATAGTCCCGAGCTCGTGTAGAAAAAATTTGAATTTATACAGCAGAATAATATGAAACAGAAATATATCAGCCATCTGAACGTCACCTTATGTCAACTTCAAGAGGTTTTAGTTGTCAAAGTATGATAATTTTTGGTACTAACCAATCTCAGAATATCGAAACTGCAACCACGATTTTATTTTCCGCTGCTATTTCACTCCTTCGACAAACTTTCTCATCTCATTCTAGATGGTGTTTCATCTTCGTCTGGCCACCCACTTGGCGGTGGGCGTTATCATGGGTCTCCTGTACTACGGCACGGGAAACCGGGCCGACCTATTATTTAACAACGCGACGCTCGTGTTCTTCGCCCCTCATGTTCCTCACTTTCACCGGCATGATGCCCGTCGTCCTCGTGTGTGAGTAGTCAAAAGCTGATTGATCATTATTCGAATCATGGATGCATATGATTAAGTTAAGTGCAATCTCTAACAAATATATTGTATTGAATTTCTCACTCGTGTACTCACAAGTTGATTTGATTGTTCGACAAATCGTTGATACAAATGATCAGGTGAAGTGCAATCTTTAATAAATATTGTATCGAAGTTCCGCGGTTGCACTCCAAAGTGATTTGATTATTCATCTAATTGTTGATAAAAATGAGCAGGTGTGCAATCTTTAATAAACATAATGTAGTGAAGTTTCCGCTGCTGTACTTACAAGCTGATTTTATTATTCTTCGAATGGTGTATACACACATTCAAATAATGTAGAAGCTTTGATAAATATTGTATTTAATTTTCCATCAATACTCTCACAAGCGATTGGATTATTAATCGAATTGTGGTTATAAATGACCAGGTGAAGTGAAATATTTGATGAATATTGTATTGAAGTTGAACCTGATGCGCTTAACAAGCTATATGATTATTCGCCAAGTTGTGGATATAAATGATCAGGTGAAGTGCAATTTTTGATAAATATTGGATTGAAGTTTTCATTGACGTACTCACAAGCGATTTAATTATTCGTCAAATTATGGATACTAACGATCAAGCGAATTTCAATATTTAATAAATATGGTATTGAAGTTTCCACTGATGCAATCACGAGCGATTTGATGATTCGTCGGATCGTGAATACAAATTATCAGGTTAAGTGCGGTCTTCTGACGAATGTTGCATTGGAGTTGCGACTGATGCCTGCGCCACCAGTGATGCGAAGCATGGTGATCAAATTAAGTGAAAACTTTGTCATACTGTAGTTTCCACTGGCGAATTCGTTATCAGGTGATTTAATAAATGCCTATTCGAATCGTGAATACAGACGGTCAGATTAACTTCAAACTTTAATAAATGTCGTATTGAAGTTTTTGATATGGGTTAACGCGATCAAGTGATTTAAGGCATCATTGTTTGTATCGCGGATGTTAACCAGATTAATGTCAAATTGTAATGTAGTTGTAACACCAATGTATTAATTGATGGCATGGTTTAACTCACTCATCGAATACGTTAATATAAAATTAGAAGTGGCTTTTAAGTGAGTTCTTTTCTTTATGAAAGAGTAATATAAGAATGGTGCGAATCTAATAATTGGCGTAAGGTCATTCGCTGGATGTTTTCCGGAGATTGCTCGGATTGATTCCCCACTTGCTGTGGACAAGTAGACGCACAGATATCTTTAGCGTGTGGGCACACATCATCTGTTGCAAGAATTTGAAGTTATGAAAGCATCTGTAATAGAGCATGAGGTTATAATGCTGTGTGTGAATGGCCTTGCAAATAATATTAAATTTGAAATATTTTTAAACGCAAAATATAAAACATAAAATATGAGACGATGTAAAAGAGAAGATAATTAGAGCAAAAACAGAAGAATAAAGTGATCATTGACTTTTATTTATCGCAGTTGCATTGATTATATTTATACTTCCTCAGACTATTATAAGTCTTAATAAGTCTTAAAACATAGTAAGACAATCTTTGACATATCTTGGAATCTTTGCAGTTCCCCTGGAGGCTTCTGTGTTCACTAGGGAGAGATGTAACTCATGGTACACCCTCAAGGCATATTATCTGGCCAAAACAATTGTTGAGATTCCATTCCAGGTAAGAAACACCTAGGTACCAAATTCTATATGTCTAATGGCGTCAATCAAGTAACTTATTACCACATACGTGGTCGCTTTAGACTTTACTGCATGTTAGTATCTAGAAAGTGAATAATGCAGAATATGCGCCACAAATCACACATTGAAATCAGGGGTTTGTGCAACCACCTGTAGAGGGTGTTGCACAACAGCGTGCATTCATCGTGCTAAGAATATGGAAGTTGTATTTCTTTGATCTAATCTTTTACAATGCATTATTATGGTGGAACAGATGTTCGTTTCAAACTTACAAGTTGGACAACACAAACATTCAAAATAACCACATCGCCTCGAATAACCTTTTTCAAAGATCACCGGGCGCATGCGCCTACTCTGAGAAAGGAGAGGAAAGGGAAAGGTGCCATTTTTTTGGGGGGGGGGTGCTCTCGTCCGCTCAGTCGCTCAGACAGTGCTACTTCTGCTTGACTCCCTCCGCCATTCTCGCGGCTTTGCTTCGTAGTTGTCATGCGTCACCACTAGTGCAGCTGTAGGTAGCACAAATAGCTGCGGAAATTGTTAAAATGCAAGATATTATAGGAGTTCCAGCAGCCGTTTGCGGATGGTGCACGAGAGCACTCCGATATCAAACACCTCGCCCTTTTTGCCCTGCTTTCAAGAGCCTTCATTTCAGAAGCCTATTACGCGAATCCCCCGTCTCAGCTGGCCGGGTCCTCAACGTAACAGCTGGGACATTCTGCGTTTAACTAAAAGACAGTAAGTGTGCACGCGAGGTTGTGCAACGTAATAATGCCGTACTGGGTACTCAAGTAAATAATAGCTGGATAAAGCTTTCCGTTCTCCAGGCGTGTGCTATACACATTTACGTCTTGCAACGTGAAAATCAGGGCTGGGCAGAGACACTCCAAAAAGTATTTGGGAATACAAACACTGCGATACATGTATTTTAAAGCCCAAAATACAGCATACTGAGATATATTTGTCTTTTATGCAACGGGATATCCCTGAGATACTTCTGCAAAAATAACGAAGAAGTATTCCGGAATACATGGTAGAGATACTTGTAGCAATGACAGTAGAGATCTGGGCCAGTTGGTTCATTGCAAACGAAAAACAAAACAGCACTGAAGAAACACAGGGACACAGACGAAAAGAAGCAGGACAAGGCGCACTCTCAACCTGAAGTTTATTGAAAATTGACAAGCTAATACTGCCACAAAAAACCTTGTTATCCTCATCTAATCCAGCCCGCGTTTCTGGAATTAAAACTCGTCTGTAGATCAAGACAGGGACATGTCATCTATACCATGTCTTCTCCCTGGTCCTAATTTCAAATGCCGCATATAATTCTCGCGACACTTTATCTTTGTATCTCGCCGAAATCTTAGTGTCATTGAAGGCTGGGGTGCACGAGCATCTGTTGCAATGAATTGCAAGATGCCCTGAAGGCGTCGTTCTTGCAGAGGCGGCGTGCTCGCGGGTGCAATCATTCACGCACCTGTCCGTCTGACTCACGTATGTTATCCCCCACGTCATGGGAATTTTGTAGGCGACGCCAGTAGCGGATTCGACGTACTTATTTCGGTGATTAGTAGTGTGGCTATATTAGCGTGTCAATTCTCAATGAACTTCAGTTTAGAGTGCGCCCTGTCCTGTTTCCCTTCGTCCGTGTCCCTGTGTTTTTTTCAGCGCAGTGTTTTTTCGTTTGATATTTATAGAAATAATTTTGTTTCTGAACGGTGTTAGGTGGGGAGGGTGTACTTCGTGCCGAATGCAAATGGTAATGTATGCTTGTGCTCCTCTTTTCGTGTTATTTTATGCACTTCATCTTGCACCAAACACCTAATGCCGCAAAAAACAAAAAAACTCGTCATTTTTTGTGAATTACATAACGATAAAGACTGCGTGTCTTGCTTGACAAAAGGCGTCTGAACGAAATGAACCCTGTTTTGCCGTGAGGGCGCATCTCAAACTGTCGTCTTATATGCCTTGAATCATCCATGATGTGGGGAGATTAGACAACACAGCCGCATCTTTTCTACACTCAACTCCTTTACAGCGTTCGCCCTACTAAATTGGAAAAAGTGGAGGGCTTTGTGAGAGGAGCTTATTCTATAATTCTTGCAAGAAACCTTCTTTAAACTAGCTTTTTTATATGTTGGTGACTGTGCTGGATCATATGTTGTAGGGTAGGTTCATATTATAAATTCTGAAGCACCTTGCACCAAACATGTTTTTATCTTTTAAATCTATCGTAAGAAACGGCAACAAATGTAACGAGATACCTAAGTCTGGCAAAGTATCACGACACACGCGATACATTGTAAATGTATTACACTACTGAGATACAAATACATTTCTCAAATGTATCTCGATGATAAAGATACTCGATAGTATCTGCTTAGCCCTGGTGAAAATAGAGGAAGAAAAGCTTACTGACAAAACATTTAAAGCCCTTTGAAATGAACTCAACTTAAGCCTTACGGCGACATAACCCTGACGGAAGGTTTTGCCAACCAACCGTGAGCTCCCCTGTTTGCAGGGCCCACTTCGCCGGAGGTTCGCAAACGTGCTTAATTCAAAGACAGATTATTTCTAAGACACCGTTCCTGAATCTTTCGATGGTGCAGGCGAGCCTTCGTGATATGAAGACCGCCCGGATTTCAATTTCATCCCGTCCGAGTTTGTGTGCACGGCTCCGGGTATACGGCGATGCCCCGTGCGCTCACGCGGTAGACAGGACGGCGAGGTGACGGAAGGAAAATGCGGAGCACAATTTCATCTACTTCTTTTGCTAAAGTGATTGGGATGACGCTCAGAACGCCGAGAGCTCTGATTAGGCTCCCTGGATTGGAAGCAGATAGGCTGGGAATCAGACCTCGAGTGAGGCAGCTTGTGCTTTGAGGCCTACCCACTATTTTTTGTTTCAATCGGCCAATGAGAGCCTGGCTTTCTAACATCATCGCAACCCCTGTGCAAAAAGCAGACGAACTTGCGTACCGCATAGTCCCTGAAAACCTAAGAAACGCAAGGCGTGTCAAGTTCCAAGAATCTTATTACCGCTGCACAGCCGGTGATACTGCAGCTTCAGCCGATCAGGACCAGGACTGGGCAGTATCGCGATAGTATCTTAGAGATACTTTGGAATATCTGTGTCTTCTTTGTATGGAGATACATTTTGAGAAATGTACTTGTATCTCAGTAGGGAAATATGGTGTATCGGTTATTTCGCGATACTTTGCCACGGCTTAGGTATCTCAATATATCGGTTGCCAAAAAAAAAAAAAAAGAAATTGGTGTTTTAGTATTTGTATTTTGAGATGCCTTTTTGAGTATCGATCCCTGCCCAGCCCCGATCAGAACGCCGAAAACAAATAGACGAAGCTGAAATCTTGAACAGAGTTAAGTAACGTCCGGCGATTTTTAAGTTGTCATAGTCACGAACACTTTAAGAAACGTAGGGCGAGGCTTACTTTTAACAGAATGGATAACTGGGCGAGTTGGTATGCAATCATGCTGAAACAGCGCGACTAAACACGGACGAAGCGAGAAACTGGACGAAACGAACGCTATTAACTAATTAAATAAATAAAAAAAACATCCAAGCGATCTTTTTTTTTTTAGGTTGGGATTGCGTTTGCGCAACGAATACCTCGATTCTTATCAGTTACTGCACTGTTCACAAGTTTTGATTTAGGACTCTTTTTTGCTGACACCGCAATCGCATTGACTGCGGATCGATAATAATATCCTCAAGACTCGGGGAGGTCCCGAGAAAAGAGAACCGTGTTTTTTGGGCCCGGATAAATAAGCTTTGCATCGCAGAAAGCTCAAACTCCATGAAAGTGTGAGGCTGGCGGTTGGGATAGAACGCGGAAGTTTGAAAAGATGACGTTGCCTGCAATAAAAAAGAACTGAAAAAAAAAAACTATTTTTTTGTGTGAACTACGCTTATCTAATCTTAGCATCGTCAATACAAAAAATTATATTGTGAACGCTTGTAGGATTTATACCAGCCAAAAGCACTTGTCAGCGAGAAAGATACTATTGTTTTCTTTCCTACTGACAAGTTTGTTGCACTGAAATATATGCTACAGCCGCCCACAATATATATATATATATATATATAAATATATTTTGACGAAATTATATTTAGGTGAACGTTGGCTCACAGAGACAGTTCGTTTTTTCTCAATTATATTTTGATTCACGTAAGGTAATGTTTTCAAACGCTTCGCATTCTATCCCAACTGCTAGCTTCATATCCTCATGGAGTTTGAGAATTCTGCGAACCATAGCTTAATTACCCGGGCTGAAAAACAGTTTTTTTCTTTTCTCGGCAACTTCATGTATACTTCTTGAAAAGACGAGAGGGCCCGGCGCACTTGCAACCGAGTGAAATCGATATATTCTTTTTGAAAATCAACTTCCATTCTTTTCAGATCTTGCACCCCACCCTCTTCATTTCGATCGTGTACTGGATGACGTCGCAGCCCTCCGACTGTTACCGCTACGTAATGTTCACCGCCACATGCGTCCTGGTTTCTTTCGTGGCCCACTCCTCGGCATGCTCATCGGAGCCATCGCGTGCGTGCAGGTGGGTTCCAGAGGGTCCTCCGACACCACCCTGCTAATACATGATACGAACAGACCGTCGGCGAACGCTGTTGATGGCCCGATTCTTTTTATTTTTATTTTTTGTTCTTGTGTGACGGTGTTGCCACATCGGTCATACAAAAACCTGCCTTTAGGCATCTTATGACGCTGCATTGGCAGGGTGTCTACGGTTGAAGAAAGCTGGAGCGTCCGCTCTCCAGCAAAGTACCTGGGAGGACCAATAGCTGCAATCTATAGGGTGCGTGCACGGAGAATGACGAGACAGAAAATAAATGTTTATACCTAGAAAAACAAACATTCCGCTCGGTAGTACTGCACATGGTGAAACGCCATAATGGTTAGTGGTTAGGTTAATTGGGTACTAAGTTAGGTTTGTTGGGTGAGGGACGGGTTTAAGTGACAGACCCGGAGGGGGGGGGGGGGATTAGGACGTCACAGACCGATGACGATTTACTTTGGTGACCTAACACTCGCCATTTCACTAGAAACTAATCCTATCTTCCTAAAGATAAAGCTGGTGTGTGCCGTGATTTCCATTAAAAAATGGCCTTTAAAACCTAGGCGGAAAGGGGGAGATGCGACTCCCCCCCCCCTTTCTTTATAATTGCCCCTGGGTTGAGTTAGGTTAAAGGCCGACGACCAGACTCGAGATTCTGCGAGGCAGAAGATCCTCCTCACCCTGGGGGAGGAGGGAAACAGGCAACGGTGGACAGGGTAGAAGGGGGAGAGGAGGCAGCGGGAAAAAAATGGAACGCGCTAACTGGTCGTCGGCCTTTGAGTTAGGTTAGATTGGGTGTACGCATATTTACAGCCTCATCATCGGCCTAGCCTCCTGCGTAGGTTGCAGCGCGATTGGCTCTTCCTCGGACTTTGAGGGAAATTAATTAGACGCTCCAAGCGTACCGTGCGACCAGCACCAACACTGGCAAGAAAGGTCCGTGGAGGGTTCCCCTACAAAACTCCATCCCCTTAAATGCGACCATTACAGGTTGCGGTGTTCCTGGCTCCGGCAGTGGCCATCCCGTTCATGCTGTTCAGCGGCTTCGTGGTCACGCTCCGAGCCATCCCCCACTACCTCCGCTGGTTCTCGTACGCGTCCTTCCTACGCTACGCCTACGAAAGCAGCATGCGGACGCTCTACGGCTACGACCGCCCCGAACTGGAGTGCCTCGAAGACGACGCGTCGTCGCCCTGCCTCTTCGTGGAACCGAACCTCTTCCTGGACTTCATGGGCCTCCACGAGATGAGCGTGGAAGTGTGCCTGGCAGCGCTGCTGGTCTTCGTCGTGGTCTTGCAGGGGGCCACATATCTCGCCCTGAGGCACAGGGCCAAGCGTGCCCTCTAAGCTGCCGTCACACTGACAATACATCATACAAAAGACAGTCTGTAGACCATGTCACGAACATGTATCTTTTTTGTACGGATGTCAGATTGGCCGCACAAGCACTGTCCCGAGACATGTTCGAAACGTATGAAGCAAGCATGTCTCGAATATGCTTGAGGCGGGTCCGCAGCTGATTCTGTCACCATGTCTGCGGAGAAGGCCGTGTCGTTCATATGGTGTTTGAGCAGTGTGTCTGTGGCTCGAGGGCATTTCAAATCTACCTCTGACGCTGGGCATGAATGGAGGGTGTGTGAAATCCATGTACACCAGCCGGCAAGCCGGCTCCCACCTGATCCGCGACTAAGCGGATCAGACCGGGCCCATGCGTTGACTACGCGTTCAAAGCGTAAATCAAACATCAAATGCACGGAACAAGCGAGGCGCGGAGTTCGGCTACTTTTTATCGAACATTCGACAAACGCCAGACCAATTATGTTTTTTCTATAACAAGGTGTTTTTGTTTTCGATAAATACTGATCAATTTTGAGAAATAACCCCCGAGCCCGTTTTATCAAAAATCGCTGGGAAAGAAGAAACGAATTGGGGCTGTCCTCAAATAATAAAAACCGAAAACTTCGGGGAAAAAAAATAAGATATCTATATCATTAATTTTGGTTGATCCCGAAAAAGCCCGCAATGAGCTATCCATAAAAGTTTCTCCTTTCCTCTTCGGGACCGCGTCCCTTTACTCTAAAAATTCCTCCGCGTCTGCTTACCCGCATAACACTCCAAGCGCCGATCTCTGCGATCTAGGAAATCAGCTCAGCGAATGATGAGCCGGAACATCTGTTAAGACCTCAAAACTAAGTCTGCGCTGTGGCATTACGCAATGCAAGCATGACGCATTGCATTGCGTAATGCCAAAGCGCAGACTTCATTCTTAGGTTTTAACGGATGTTCCGCCTCATCATTCGCTGAGTTGATTTCCTAGACCGCAGAGATTGCCTCTTGTAGTGTTATGCGGGTAAGTAGACGCGCAGGCATTTTAAGAGAGTTGTTTCGTGTCCTCCTATCGGTACTGGAAAGGATCACGTGCATGTTCCCTCAAGTTTAAGGCATCTCATGCCCGTGTCCTGTTTTCCTCAACCTAAGCCCCCGATAAACACTGATTTTTGCCTGACACGAAACTTTCACCCCGAAAATCTGTGGTAAACAATAATCTCCGTAAAGACACCCCGAATTCAAAGAAAAAAAACCCGGAAAACAAGGAACCCTTTCTGTAACGCAGAAGCTAACTACGGCAGCGGGCCGCGCCACGCAGTTTACAAGGAGCCAGGCCTACCCGGCCGACTATGGATGTATGGATGGATGGATGGGTGGATGGATGGATGGATGGCAATGGCTTTACCATCTGCATCGGGCTGTAGTCTAGAAACATTTACACCCCTCCCGTTTGAATCTTGCTCCAAATTCCGTCCACTGTTAAATAGTCTACCTCGCCAATTTTGGGCAATATTACATTTCTCTATACCTTGTCCACTAACTTGTTACAGTGTGACATTATCCGTGGAACCACATCGTTGCCTGTGTGGGGGGCACACTCTTAAGAGAGAAAAATATATTTGAGTTCACTTTCCTGCGGGACAGGTGGACAGCTATTCGCGGGCAACGATGGAATAAACCCAGCAACTTACAAAAGTCTGAACACAATTAGATAAAATGAAAAATAAAGAACTGTGATGTGCGAAGAGACGATGAACAATATACGTTTCACTTGCTCATAAGAAAGTTTCAGTAGATCGTTCCAATACCTCTGATAGCCCCGATAACGATGGCCGATAAAGATACGATGCATGCGCAAAGGCGGCGACGGAGTACTCTGGTATCGTTATCGGAGTTACCAGAACGACCCACTAAAACTTTCTATTGTTCGTGTCCACATGGACATTTTTAGATGCAACGGTTCTCTGAGCTTCGCCATTCACTGTGAACCTCCCCAGCGTATAATCGTCATGACTGCCCTTTTCGCTCTTCTGCAAAAAAAACAAAATCAGACTTTTTTTCTTTTTTTTTCAATAATGTTATTTGAAACAAGCAGTGGACGATAAGGATTTTGTTGTACTTCGGAGAAGTGGAACTGGGCTCAAGCAAAAGTCAATCATCAGTGGTTTCACCCATATAAGACCCTTTCACTGTTTACAAACATGAACCGCTGCTTGCGTCCCAAGCGACTTCCAGTCTCTCCGTATTTGGGAACCTGTCGACTTTGCTTATGTCACCAGTGCTAGAAAGCATAAATGCTACCCAGACAACAAAGTTGGAGATTTAGTGAGGGCCTTCGGCTGTGCGATTTAACTTCTTGGAGGAGACAAGTTGGTCTACAAGAATGTTCCAAGAACTTGAACAGATCTCGTTCTTCTTCGTTCTTTTGGCTTTCACGTGGAGAATTGGTGGTTAAATGTTTCATCCACATTTGAAGCAGCGGTGCTAAGGTGGGCTTTGTTCATTATTTTTGTTTAACCGGATGTTCGCTGGGATGTCAAAGGGGAGCACCGCCTGGTGGCGCTTGCAAAGAAAAGGGTCTATGATCCTGGCACCTGGTGGCAGACACGTAGCTCGTATATGACATGCAACTTTTGCCCTTTTCGCGCCGAACATCTAACTACACACGCTGAACGTATGTTGTGTGCCGCTTCTATGCAATGGGCATTAAGCGCCGTTCACACACTTGCAACTGAGTAGAACCGAGAGAGGCGAAGGCCAGTTTTCAAGCCTCTTGCGACGGCGGGACCTGCTCCGCAGCAGCGCATCTGGTCCTACGCCATCGCAAGAGGCTTAAAAACCGGTCTTGTCTCTCTCGGTCGTACTCAGTTGCAAGTGTGTGAACGGCGCATTAGCTGGAGGGAGATGTTGTAAGTTCTCCGCTATCTTTACATGAGATGGGTTGCGGGACAACCCGCTATGATAATGGACGGGTGGAACCGTTGCTGTCAGCGGTTCTTCGAAAATTGTGATATTTCTTGTCCCATTATAATTGTACTGAATCTTCTTCCCATTGAATCGAGACGTAATAAACGTTGGGCAAAGCGCCCTGAACAAACCGAATTTCTCTGACTCATTGAATCCGACGTCGTCATACGTTTTCTTTGTTCCTAAAGGCTCTGGTCCAACGTTGGCTGCGTTCAATCGTCCGCTGTGTCCAACGTTGGACACAGCGAGAGCAGCGTAGCGCAGAACACGCGCGTTTTATTGGCCGGCGAGCAGGAACTCGATATCCGAGACCAATCGGTATCTGCGTGCGCTGCACTGCGCCGCGTCTGCTACGCTGTACGTCGTAGTATAAGGGAACCTTTAATGGCACCGTTCCGGAAGCTATACTGGCGAAACCGCAGTAACTATAGGCCATAATCAGACTTGTACGTAATCCGTTACAAGTAACGAAATTACTTGTAATCCCTTACATTTATCAGTAATTTTGTAACGGAATAATTACATATTTCCTGGAGTAATTTTAAAGTAATTCCCTTACATTTTTTACGTAACGGATTCCTTGTAATCCGTTACATTTTTTTCAGGACCAACCCCCCCCCCCCCCTTTTCTAAAGAAAGGGTTGTTTTTATTTTGGTAAAGTCGAGCGCAGTGACACTGTCGCGCGAATTGACCAGCGCAAAGGGAGGCTTGGCACTCTTCAGTTCCGCAAAGCCTTTGTTTGCAACACCAAGCCCCTGAATCTATTTTTTTAGACCCTAACAACAATGTCAAAAAATCCAAATAAACATTTCTACACAAAAAAAAAGAAGGGGGGGGGGGCAAGTTATATCCGCTTTTTTAGTCCCTTTGTTTTTTTCTTTGCGATCGAAGACGGGGAGAGGAGGACACCAAGTGATTGTGTGCCTCTTCGAGAAGCTCGAGGTGGTAAGTGCACAGACAAGAATTAACAATGTCCTTCTCGGTTATAGTGACTACGACCATTTTCATAATGTCACAACACGAGACAACGCTCCGTCTACCCTAAAATCCACTAAAAGAGATGTGATAATATGTGAAGGTGTTATTGCCACAAGCATCCTTGTTCGTTGCTGCACACTTATCATCTTCTCTTATAAACCAGGATGTATTTTTTTCTGTTTCTTTCACATTATTTTACCCTGTTTTAAAAGCTACTTACTTTTTTGTAGTCCAACTTCTAGGGTTGGCCCACTTTATTTGTGAATTCCAGCCAGGTTATCTCCATCTCAGTCACCCTTTTTGTGAGTCAGCTTTTTGCGAGCACTTGGAAAATGGTAATAGTCCTTCCTTTCTTCTTCTTCCTGTTTTTACCCCAGCAGGACGCATCTTATCTCAAGCAGATATTCTTTACAAATAAAACATAATGGTGGCTGACGTAGACTTGATATTCTGGGCTTGAGGAGAGAGTGAAACTCGTGAGTGGGGCCATAGCGCGGCTTACTTAGTACTCTGCCCTTCGCTGCCCGTGGCATCAGCGGACGTCTACCTGGAGAACACCGGAGTAAACTGCAGTCGGTTCGTGCTCCGTGCGTTTTTGAACGGCACCAAGAAAGGTACACACGGCAAACGTGCGTTTACATTTCCTTGTTTTAACCGACGTTCTAATTAATTGTTGTTATGAGTGTCCTTTTTTTATTACTTATATTTATATACTGGAAACTTTTTTTTATTCACCAACGTCTCAACCGAGGCTCGACCTGTTCAGAACCAAAGGAAGAAGAATATCGAGCCAAACCTTATTTATTATTTAATTATAACCTTACTGTTACAACTATATGTTTTGCTATTGTCTGGCAATATATGTCGGTATAGTAAGATGGACATAAATCAATACTTATTCTAGTTTTGGCTAGATGTATGATGACTTCCACAGCTTCGCGGCAACGGCTGCAACGAGGAAGCTTTGCTCTATCTTCGAGGTAAATAGTACTTCCATTGCTTCGCTGAAAAAGCTCATTGCAGAGCATGAAGCATTCGTGAGGAACAATATGGCACTCCCATCCAGTGCCTCAGTTCAGAGGGTGTTCAGCGTAGCAGTCGACATATTGAGTAAGAAATAACGCAAAATGTCTGACGAGACTTTCGAGAGTCAGTTGTTGCTCAAAATACTCAAGGTCATTAAATGGAACAGGTTGCAACAATAAGAACTTGAATAACCCTCTTCCCTTTTTTTCTTACTTGAGGACAATAATGTTGAAAGTAACGCCACGAAAGTAACGGATTACTTTTTGGGGTAACGGTCAGTTACTTTTATGTGAGGGTAATTGTAATTGTAATAAATTACAATTTAGCCTTGAGTAATTGTAAATGTAATTCCTTACTATTTTTCAGTAACGTGTACAAGTCTGGGCCATATCACTTATGATCGATTGGCATCACATAAAGTCGAGGTATCGTTCTTATTTACGATGTCAGAAAATGTATAGATAGGCGAGTGTATGTGGGGCACGATCCCGACAAACGACACGTGGCTTATGATGTTTACGCCTTTTGCCTTATCAAGTAATAGCCCAAGTTAAGTTTTTTTTTTTTTTTACGTTTTACTTGGAGCATTGAGTTCAGTATGTTTGTCTAAATAGGAATTCTCGCTCAGTAAAACCGATACTTCGTTGTGTTCCTCGGGGCAGTATATCAGGTCCCCTTTTTTTAACATATATGTAAATGGCGTCGTAAAGATTAACCCAAATGTCAAATTTATAAACTATGCCGACGATACAACGATACTTATTTCGGGAGAGGACTGCGATATGCTATAGAAGACGCGGCAAATCTGACGTTGTCCAAACTGGAAATTTGGAGTCGGGAGAACTCATTACAAAGAAACATAAACAAAACGAAAGCTGTACGTTTTCACACCAAAAATAAATCGGTCGAACTAACGCGAAATATCACTCCAAATTCAACTCCCATTGAGATTCTGAGTCATTTCAGGGCAGTGAGAGTAATGTTTTCTGAAAATATGTCCTGAGGCGATCACATTAACTTTAACAACTCTCAACTATCACTAATAGCTGAATTGATATACCGTCATCGATCAATTTTGCCAAAGAATGTGAGATTACTAATCTATACTTCACTGTTTTATTCCCACCTAAATTACTGCCATCTCGTCTGGGGCTCAGCTATAGATTATTCAATCGTGAGAAGATATTTTTATAACAAAAAAGGGCGTTGAGGTCAATCGGTGGCGTCTCGTTTGAGTCTCATACAGCTGGTCTGTTCACGGCTCTCTGCGTTAATAATATACACAATGTATACAACTATAAACTTAGCAATACCTTCAAATTGGAAAGCAACAGAAACGCGCGTTTTCTTACGAATTTGGCACATCTGTCTGTGAAAGGAACCGATTTACCCCACTCGTCACGCAGAACATTGGGAGATGATAGCGCGGAGGACAAATTACGGCTCTCAGATGATTAGATATATGCTGCCTAAATTGCTCAAGCAGTTTGGTGCTTGTGAGTTGGACCTGATTAAAATGTCATTTAATTAAGAAACTTGGAGCATATTTTGTAAACCTAGATAGGTAAAATACCAGTGATCTGCCGGTTTGTTTAATATTTCCAGGATTATTCAAATTGCATTAATATGTGCGCGTTGTGCTCGTATATTATCCACCCGTTTCGTACTTTCGCGTAAAGTAGCTTCTTTTTCTTTTCTTTTCTTGTGCCTCTGCTGTTGTGCCTGTAGGATCGAGGGCCTTGTCAAGCTGTCTTTCACAGCTTTTTTTCCTCGACCTCCACCATCGATGTAGATGAAAATAAACGAATTATTATGTTATTATATCATCGCGTGCGGAGGGATGATATGGTGCTCGGGACACGGACAACTTAAGAATCACATTACGATCGCGTTTCGAGCCCTGTGATTGGTGCTTGGATGTTCCTAGTTTCTGGTGGTCGCAATCTCATTGGCTGTGGAGCGATAACCGGGGACTCGTCACACCCCCGTATTTCTTAAACTGTCAGCGACTGGGGAACGCTTCGTGCGCGCATAAAACAAAAGTCGGGCCGGGGATGACTGTTTGAAGCCCGCAAAGGCGCTCTCGTCTTCTCATGCTCAGAACACTACATGTATACCACACCATGTTTTTCCTCGTGCCATCAGTGAAAAAAAAAAAAAAAAAGTTTGCTCTGGTTTTCTGTGCACACACACACGCACACACACAAACAAATACACACACACATATATATATTATTTATTTATTATTTATGTATATCAAAGAAATTAGCGAGAACTAAACTCGTCCGGTTACGTTGGATTGTATTCCGTAAAACGCGGTGCACTTTCATGTTAGTACGGGCAATAGTTCTGTTTTGCACTCCGGGACTCATGTAAAAGTACATCTAAGCCGAAATCTAAAAAAGAAAAATGGTGCGCAGCTGGGATATTTAGGACTGTTGTTCGAGCGACAGAGCAATTAAATGTGAGCAAGCTGGAACAGGACGTTAGATGAAAAACAATCTGGCAGTGCACCGAATAACAAGGACAGTTATACCTTATATTGTAGCGTCGGGTTGAGGATTCGTAAAAGGGGGAGGGGAGTGGTTGTTTTGGAAACTTGGAAAACGTTCCGAATGGTAATGTCGATAAATCCAGTCTGCGCTGTGGCACCATGGCGTTTCACCGTGTGCAGTGTCAGAGAAACAACCATGTTGAATTAACCTGAGACTGCAGGGTAGAGAAGAAACATCAAAACGTTTTGATGTTTCTTCTCTACCCCAGTCTCAGGTTAATTCAACATGGCTAATATTCACCAGCTCGCCTGCACCCTTGCGATTTTTTCAGAGCAAACAGTCTCGATTTTTAGATATATAGATATTATCAGCTTCGTCATTGGCCGAGCACTTTGCGCATAATCGGTACAAATTACGACGATTGGCTTTCTCACGTGCTTGGCGAGAAAGTAAACGTTCAAGGTTTCTTAGACTGCGTAGAGACTCTCAGTAAGCTTCACTCAAAGAGACAAAAGTGAATCAAACAACCGCTTGTCTTCTGTCTGTTTGTAGTCACTCCAGTTTAAAGATGATTTTTTTTCCCGAAGGATAAAAGTCGAAACGCAGACTTCACCAAAGAAATTTCTGGCCGTCGCTGAAGCAAATTGAATAAATGTAAATTGACGTCAGAAGATTACGTGTAACATTAATCGCATCCTAGATGCGTTCGCATAGCTGACAGCGTCCCTAAGCCTCGTCATGTAGAGTATTTATTCGAGTGATAGACGCGCTGTATATGGACAAAACTTGGGGATTCGCTTTCCCGCGGAACACCCATAGAGCCAATCACCGTGGTCGTCAGAAAGATGACAGCGATATACAAGACAGAGCTAACGTCTTCGCGCGGAAGTGCATTCTTCGTAGTTGCAGATCGCATTTTTGCGGAAAAACGGATTCTCAATTTCGTTATTTGCAACGTTCCTTGAGCAGAACGCGATGATTAACTGTACCTGTGTTCCGCAGGAAAGTAGACGGGGACCCTTGTTGATGAGTAGTGCGTTCATTACTCGAGTAAATACTGTGTAGTATACGCGGAGCTTTTTAAGCACCGTTGGTGCGAAACCATCTGAGATTGAGGCCAAGTATACTGCATTTCTGTTTCAAGAAGTCTTTTAAGAAGAATTCATATTTTGAGGAGTTCCAAGAACCGTCATTAAAGGGCTCTCTACAATCCGATGTTGAGTAAGAAAGTTCCAAAGGTTTTCAGAGGCAAAAGAGCACAGCGATTTGAAGAGATGCGCTGCATAAAAAGATTTTCTGTAAACAATGTTTACAAGTGCACTAGATCAATTTAAGGTTGAACTGACAACTCCGAGTCCCCATTTTTAGTGTTATATGCCGTTGTGCCTAAAACGTCCAAATTAGTTAGACGACGACCCTGCGCCGCACATCCGATTTTGTTATTATTCTTCTGTACTTTCGCGGCCACACTTTGCACTAGGGAGGTGGTTACGGAAATGTGGAGCAAAATTAAAAGCATAAAAAGATAAAATATTTGCCTAGGCATTGGTGTCCCCTGCATAATAGGAATTAAAAATACACTGACCAGAAACTTATGCATGCCTAGATTTTTGAGCAGACATGCCCATTGAAAGTTTAAAGATGTAGAAGAAATTGATGACTGAAAATTCGGCAATTATCTGCAAGAAAACCGGGGTCGCGTGCGATGACGTCACACTTGGTCACGTGCTATGACGTCATAGAACTCGGAACATTTGGAAAGTAATAACGCGCACCTATCGCACATCTTTATAATTTAAAAGAAAAATAGTAGAGTCCCCGAAATCTATAATTTGCAAGGTCATTAAATCACCGTATACACGAGAACTTGTAGCCGCGAAGAGCGAGACAATCCAAGCGACTCCCATCAACTCCCGGAGCTCCGTCACAGCCTTCCACGCTGCTCCCCCAACTTTCGTCGGACTCGAAATATTTTTCGTAGCAAATATGCGACCCTGCTGCCAAAGAGGGATTGCGGTTGGTGTGTCCTTGGTAGCTGGTTGGCAGGGCCACCAGCGACAGCGTCCACCTCCTTACGACAATGGCCGGACCAAGGTCGAATACGTATACCAGCTCGAGCGGGGGCCTTCCTCCCGTATAAGAGCTCCACCCGCCCTCCTTTGACCTCCTTTTTGTTGCAGACTGAACCTTTGCACAAGTTCCTCTGCCGTGCTTCTTGACGACAGAAATTCCAGATTCAGTCAGTTGCATTAATGTGGCAATTTGGGTCAGTTGCTTTATGATCGTAGACAAGCGCCGCAAAAAAAATCTACAGGGACAAGAAGTTGACGTAAGCACTGGCGCAATTGCAACTAACAAGGCATTCATTTTGGTTACAAATGTTCTAAAGATTGACTGAATATATTTCTTTCTGTAGTTACACTGTCCTTTATTGGTGCTCTCAAGCATGACTTCATTTGAAGTTGAACACCCTGAAATGCTAAACACCCCTAAAATTCAGGATTTCAAGTGCCATAAACGAATCCTTTGAAAACTTTAGAATTTTGGAAAAAATACACTCCAAAAACACCCTCCGATTTTCCTCAAAATTAAACTCCTAAAACGCAGAATCTTGCTTTTAAGCATACTTTAAATTAATAAAAGCGAAGCTATATTTTGGGGGTGTGAAGGCTGCATGGATCATATTTTTGAGACCGATTACGATCGGCTCCGACATAACCGGTTTATATCCGCTCACGACCGCCATCGCTGCTGCACAGCCCGTCGTGAGCGATCACAGGAGGCTTAACAACCGCTTGTGTCGGGGTCGGTCGTAGTCGGTCGCAAAAGTGTGAACAAGCCTTGAGTCTCACTTGAACCGGGTATCATCGAGGGTTAGTATGGGCACCCTTTTGGCCCTACGAGTATTTGAATGTTAGTGGCACTGCCAGGCACCGAAAGCATTACTGGGTGCACGGATACTGAAACATTCAACTTACGCGCCCAGATTTGGCAGTATTGTGATACAAATATATCGTCGCTACACTTATCGTGAAATACATTTTGGACGTGCACCGTTTGGTCCTACGTATTTCAAACAATATTGATAACTCTGGTACGAAGTGCGCGTTCAACTGTATATCCGATATCATAGAACTTCGAGGGTGATGTGGTATCTCGTTATAAATATAGAGATCGTCGGCTTCCCACTTCCCTTTCTCTTGATCATGTGAATCATTCCTAAAGTTGTAACACTCCTGCCAAAAAATTCGAACCTCATTGCTAAAGAAGTCATCCGCACTATCATTCTACACCAAACTTACAAAAGTTGGCTACTCATCTCAGTGGAAGTATGTTGCAGCAGAAGAAATTAGCAAACGCTAAATGTATGCCGAAATAACTATGTTAAACTCTACGTTTGGAACATAATCAAATTACAATCAGTGAAAACCTATTTAAAATAACCCTTCAGACCTGATGTATTATGACCCTCTCAGTCCTTCAAACCCCTTCAGCCCATCAGACCCCTCTGCCGTCCGAATCCTTTCAGCCTGAGCCTTTCAGACCCCCTCAGCCTTTCAACCCTTTAGACGCCCAAATGACTAAAAACCCTACACCAAAAATACGGCTGTTTAAAACGACAATGTAAGTTTATATTAGACATTGAGTTTTACGTGCTTGTTGAAACTAAGAAAAACAATAAGAACCAACGTGTACTCAAACCCGGGAGTAAGCAGCTTTTGAGAGAAGCGAACAAATCAAATATCGCCAATCGAGATCTTTTTCGCCAAAAATTACTTTCGAGGTACTCAGAATGCAGCGGGGTAAATGACTGAGATGTACTGGAATCCAACTCTTAAAACCTAGCGAGTACACACATGCATGCATGCACACACTGCCAGTAACACGTTTAGCGAAAAACACGAAAGGAAAACCTACATCTGCCGCCATTGACGAAATCTGGGCACGGTCACGATGTCGTCGCTGGTGCCAGGCACAGTAGCGTCACCTGAGTTTGTTCCGTGCTGGACGGCTTCCGAAGCCTCACGGATCAATAGTCGCAAAAAACATGAGCACTGAGTAACTTTCTATTTTATCCGCACACTGAGCTGCTTAGTAGATAGGTTCATGTGGGGCGCGGAAAGCCGACATTGAGCGATCGTTCCTTGCGGCAGCTCGATACAAAATGACCAAGCAGATCCCCCGACGCATATATCCTGAAGGGTCACGTGATCTTTCCCACAGACCCGTTAAAACTTGTTGGAAGGGTCACGTGCTTTCCCGTAGAAGACTGTCACAGACCCACAGGCACAGGCCTTTTAAAAAGCCATGACGGCCCTCTCACACCGTTTAGAAATTCAAGAAGGATACGTCACGCCTCTTCGAAAATTTCGATAGAGGTGTTAAACCTCTCAGAAAGTTTTGAAGGGTACGACAAGACCCTTCATAAATTCTGGAGGGCCCACACAAATATTTTCAATAGGGGAGCACTGCAATAAGTCTTTACCCTTGTTTTATCTGTCTATCCCGTGGAAGAAAAATGTTTATGGAAAGTTGGAAACCACACTCCCCTGACCCGTTCCTCGCTTATTAAATATATAGTAAATTGGGTGACATTGAAGTTAGAATCTTAAGTGAACATCATTTCACACACTATAATCCGTTTTGATGAATCGAGATTTCCGTCCTACGAGAACAACAAAAAATACCGACAATCACTTGTTCGTCCCTAAAGTCCCCGGATCCTGGGAAAGTAGCGCCATGGCCTTCCGTGCCTGCTAGCCGAACACAAACAAATAACTAACATACAGACGATCAAAACCTCACAAGGCGATCGGCTAATCGGTGTTTGTTGCTAATGCAATCGCCATTTCGGCCTCTTTAGATCTTCGAAGCTTCGAGAGGACCGTTCTAATTCGAGTCGCACCAAGATCACCACGGAGCATCATCGTACTGAAGGCGCTCCTCGCCAATATAAGCGTGATGTAATCAACTTATCCAATCATGCCTACTTCCGCGGATCTCTTACATCATTATTGTTCTTTTACCGTATTTCAAAACAAGAAAATTATTATTTTTTCAATGCCTTAAGGCACCGACACCGCATGTGGTGGTGGTACGAAGATGTACGCCTGTTTCGCTGGTGTGTGGATAGCAAAATCTGGGTATACAAGAAACGTCTCTATAGAGCTGCCCGTCACCAGCGAATTCGGATGGGCTCGATCTTTGATAATGGAGAGTGTCAAGGAGAAATTGCTCATTTCATGAGTACAAATGGGGACCATACCGGGAGCTTGGCGATACTTTCGCACAATTCAGTTAAGACTGGTTCACACATTTACAACGGTTGCATTCGCATGCAACCGTAACGACAGCAAAGACCAAAAACACCTCAAAACCCCTGGCTCCTGGATTGCTTCGCGAAGCTACTTCTTGCATCGCTTGTCATGCTGTGTACGGCGAACACTTCGCGACTCCAATTCACTATAGGTGGCGCCACTCGTTTTCCAAGATGGCCGGTTTAGTGAGGGTCGGAGGTGCGTGCCGCTGCTGAGCCTGTCTAGTTTGCTGGCTTCACTGAGCGACACAAATTATTTCTGGTAATACTAGGGAGCTAGGGTGTTATAAGCGCAGGTCACCTCTTTATCCTGAAAACAAAAACGGTATTTAGCGTAATATTTAGGCCAGGAGGTACGTTTTAATTCCGGAGCAAAACCGAAACTTACCTTTATTTTGGATTTAATTTCTCGGTATCGGTCTTTATTTCAGATTCTTTCATAACTCAAAATGTGTCTCACACCGTAATTATTTAGTTAAAGAAGTTGTTCGCGGAAACGTTCGTCCCTTTAAAGACAGGGTCTTTCATACACCTTAGAGGTAACATATAATGATGTAGTTGTTGAAAGATTCAGTGCGGATATTTGTGCGTTCTTGCTACCTTTTCTGGCTCACATAATTGTCATATGAAACAATGAACTGCGGGCCTTTCAATGGCTTTTGGGGTATTTAGAAGATTAATTGCTTTCATATCTTTCCCAGAAGAAGAATGACAGAATAAATCCAGTTTATACGATATGTTCACAAAACGCATGAATTAAGAAACGCTGTTCTCGCTCAAAAAATTCAAAGACGGAATCCGAGTGAGGCAGCTGAAGTTTGTGTGTTTTTAAAGCAACGCGTGACGCATGAGTTTATATTGCATCCAGCGTTAGACTGTTGGGCTATCTTGATAACGATGTCAGAGGTCTTCATGTGATAAAAAGAAAACAAAATGACCTTTCAGAAAAAACGGTAATGGTTAAATGGCGTATTTCTGTGATCGTAGCGTTAATTGGGGGCATACATTGCCGCAATTTGTATTAATAATAGTATAAATATTAATATTAAGATATTTTAATACTTCATTTTCAAGCTCGAAAATAATTGGTTGCTTATATGATCTAATTTCAAACACGCGAACAAGTATGACAATCTAAAGTACAAATTATCATCATTGGTGCCAATTGCAGCATATTTTAATTACCAAGTTATAAAATAAATAAAGTCTAAAATCAATGACAAAACCCTAGCTATATAAGTGAGAAATTCATCTAAAATTAGATTACTGAGGATGCTATTAAAGTAGCGACTTTTGACAATCGGCAAAACTTCCAAAGTCGCCGCCAATATCCTTCCAGACCTAATCCCCCCCCCCCCCCCCAGAAAAGAAGGATTATTTTTTTTATTTATTACTCTTTTTTTAACATTCATTTCCTTTCGTATTTGTTCGCCGTCGTTTTGCCATCCTTAGCCTTTCCAGTTCGAAGGAACGCCTACCTGCTAGCGCGTCTGCTCACTGCAGCACGTTTCGTTGGTGTTGGAAAACGGTGAAACAGTAGTGAGTTCTAGTATTGCATATATGAGCGAACGCAAACGCTGTGTGTTTGCGTTAGCTTTGCATGTTCCACGCTGCGCGTGCGCAGAACCCGAAATTGCGGTCTTGGGTCGGAGCATGGCAACGATGCGCGCGCGAAACGTGGAGCAAGCCACCCTAACGCAAACGCACAGCGCTTGCGTTTGCTTCTATGCGCAATACTCAAACTCTCTAATAAGGTACAATCCAATACAACCGGCTGCAGCACCACGTTGGGACAGTGAAGAGTGTTGTTTGCATTCGGAAACGACATTTAGCGAGCCATGATCGCGAGCAGTTCCGCCGTGCCCGCTGAGCAGGAGAATCGGGGGACCCTCACTAGAGCGCTTCCCGTTTCCGCCGCGGGAGGGCGAGCGGCGAGCTGGAGACGCGAATAGGTGGCGCCACTCATTTTCCAAAATGGCGGTTTTAGTGAGGGTCGACGTCGAGATGCGTGCCGCTGTTGAGCCTGTCTAGTGTGCTGGCTTCACTGAGCGACACAAATTATTTCTGGTAATACGAGGAAGCTAGGGTGTCATGAGCACAGGTCACCTGTTTATCCTGAAAACAAAAACGGTGTTTAGCGTAATATTTACGCAAGGATGCGCGTTTTAATTCTGGAGCGAAACCGAAACTAACCTCTTTTTTCGATTTACTTTCTCGATATAGGTCTTAATTTCGGATTTTTTCATAACTCAAGAAGTGTCTCACATCGTAATTATTTAGTTAGAGAAGTTTTTCGCGGAAACTTTATTTTGTGACATACATGTTTGATCCAGGCTGATATTTGCAGTTGTTGTAATTGTTGAAAATGTCAGTGCTGATATTTTCGCGTTCTCACTGCCTTTTCTCGCTCAGATAATTGTGATGGGAAATAATGAACTGCGGGCCTTTTAATGGGTGTTTGGGTATTTAGATGATTAATTGGTTTAATATTATTCCCAGCGCAAGATAATAGAATAATTCCAATTTTTACGATATGTCTACAAAACATATAAATTAATAAACGCTGTTTTCACTGCAACAACCCAAAGACTCAATCCGAGTCAGACAGCTGAAGTGTGTGTGTGTTTTTTTATAGCAACGCGTGACGCTTAAAACTTTATATTACATCCAGTGTTTGACTGTTTGTCTATCTTGATAACGATGTCAGAGTTTTTCATATGCTAAAAAGAAAACAAAATTATACCTTTCTGGAAAGACTATTATGTTTAAATGGCGTATTTTTGTGATCTTGGCGTTAATTGGGGGCATACATTGCCGCGATTTGTATTCATAATAATAATAATATTAAAATTCAGATATTTTAATACGTAATTTTTCAAGCTCTAATATAATTTGTTGCTTATGATCGAATTTCAAACACGCGAACAAATATGACAATCAAAAGTGTGCTCATTATCATCACTGGTGCCAATTGCAGCATTTTTAATTACCAAGTAATAAAAAATAGTCTAAAATCAATGAAAACATTCTAGCTGATGTGAGAAATTCATGTAAAATTACAGTATTGTGGTTAAAGTATATTTTGCTATCAAAGTCGCCACTTTTGACAATCGGCAAAACGTCCAAAATCGCCGCCAATATCCTTCCAAACCAAATGCCCAAAAGAAAAAAAAAACATTTTTTTAATTACTAATTTTTTATAACATTTAGTTGCTTTCATTTTTACGCTCCGTCGTTATGCCAATCTGAGCCTTTCCAGTTCGAAGGAACGCCTACCTGCTTGCACGTCTGCTCACTGCAGCACGTTTCGTGGGCGTTGGAAGCCGCTGAAACAGTAGTGAGTTTTAGTATTGCGTATACAAGCGAACGCAAGCGCTGTGTGTTTGCGCTAGCTTTGCGTGTTCCACACTGCGCGTGCGCGGAGCCGAAAATTGCGGTCTTGGATACCGCATGGCGATAAGGCGCACGCACAACGTGGGGCGCGCAACTCGAACGCAAACGCACACCGCTTGCGTTTGCTTCTATGCGCAATACTAAAACTCTCCAGTAAGGTACAATCCCATACCGGCTGCAGCACTACGTTGGGACAGTGAAGAGTGTTGTTTGCATTCGGAAACGACATTTCGCGAGCCATGATCGCGCGCAGTTCCGCCGTGCCCGCTGAGCAGGAGAACCAGGGGACCCTCACTAGAGCGCTTCCCGTTTCCGCCGCGGGAGGGCGAGCGCCGAGCTGGAGACGCGAATAGTCCCGATCACTTTGTCGTTACGGTCGGTTCGGTTACATGCGGAACGCAACCGACGCAGATCTGTGAACCAGCGTTTACAGTGGCACACAGCATACATGCGGTGTTTTTTGGAAAACATATTTTAATATCTCTTTTTAGCTGCGACCAGGTATCCTTGTATTAACGTGAAACGCTTATTGACTAGTTGCTCCAGATTTTGTGAAGCTGCATTTTGTGAAGCCGTGGCCTGTGACGTCTCATGGCTTCAGCTTGCTCGCTAGATTTAGCGGAAAAATTGACGTCACGTGAGCTCAACACCAATTCAGTTTCCTCGCTAAATTTTGAGGGAACAATGCCATCACATGACTTTGTGTCACCTGACCTATACTTGAATTCAGTTTCCCCGCTAGCTTTAGCGGAAAAATTCACGTCACGCGTACTACACATAAATACAGTACACTTGCTAAATTTAGCGGGAAAATTAACACGTGACCGGCTGTGGCCCGTCATTCCCCATACTCTGTGGACACAGGCCGACCCGACGGGGAAAGTCAATGGGGTGGATGAGAGGAGTTGAGGGGGGGAGGGGGGGAGTCAATGGTGTGAAGTAATGGAGTGGAGGGAGTAGAAGACACCTGGAGAGGGCGGCAGCTCGAGAAGAAATGCTTGCAGGTTACTAGCGCTAAACCAAGAACGTTTCTCGCTAGCAACACAATTGCAGGGCAATTTGCCCAACAATTTTTTTAATATTTCTAAATACTGCATTACATTTTTTTAAATGTATTTTGGCATGTGTCGTGACACTCTTAAGCAAGTGTTACAGTATGAACCCTTGTTTTTACATGACGTATCTAAATGTTTGTATTTAATAAATTATTTTTTTCGAGTATTTCTGCCATCGCTGCACAAAATTGCACACACATGAAAACGACGTCGGCGCTGCCTGCAACTATTTTATGCCCCGATTAACCATCGGTGGGAGAGTGAAACCAGGTGCTGCATCGCAACTACGTTTCTTTTTTCCAGTTGATATAGAAATTGAATTTTACATCTTAGCCGTGTTAATTAAAACGTTGTTTTTCACTCGGGTGAACGTACTCCCCACATGTGTTTTGCGGCCGCAGCGGCGACAGATGATTGGTCTCGCAGATGCAGATCTCCCACTACACTCTTGAAAGCAATACCTCCCAGTCCACTAGTGCGTATGTAAAAGAGGAGGACAGTGATATTTCAACTGTATTTGCCAGCAACGTCGTACACGGGCGAGACTCAAAAGAGTATTATTTTGTGTAAGTGTTGCAATAACACTCAGCGAGTTTTTGAAACTTCAACTGCTAGAAGCAGAAACTCGATTTGCGCAAAGAGCAGTCCCCGCCATGTCCCAGCCCGAAGCCGAGTTGCACGTAGACGTCGCCAGTCCGATAACTGTAGAAGGACTAGACCTCTTGCACAGGTCCCTGCTGAAGTCTTCGAGTGAGGACCAGCAATTCCTTGACCTGGGCTGTGGAAACGGGGACGTCACGCGTGAAACGCTTCTTCCCCGCTGTCTTCCAGTCGGTAGAATCGTTGCCGTCGACGTTTCCGAGGACAAGATCGAGACCGCCAAGAAGAACTTCGCCCATCCCAAGATTTGCTACGACGTTTTCGATGCCGTAGCGGATGACGTGTCCGCCTTCGTGAAGAAGTACGGTCAGTTCGATCGAGTCTACGCCATCTTCCTTTTCAACTGGGTGAAGGACCAGGAGAAAGGATTCAAGAACGTCTTCGAACTGTTGAAGCCCGGCGGAGAATGTCTCTGCATGTTCTACGCTTCCAGCTTCCACCTGCAGTTTCGTAAGAGGTTGGCCAGGACGGAGCGTTGGAAGAAATATGCGGTGGTAAGCCTTGGTTTGTCAGTTCGTAGGTTGGTGGATTTATTGTCCACATGAAGTTATTATAGATAACCTCCTCTTTTGCATAAACAGGAACATGAAGTATTCCACAGTAGGTGATTAGTGCGGATCGGTATATTCTAGCATTAGCAGTACCGATTTAAATCATGTGCTTTTACGCAGTCGTCAAACACTTGTGTTTTACTATGGCCGACTGCGACACAACCGCGGTTTTTAAGCCGCTTGTGACTGCTTACGACCGACACAGCGAGGTTGCAAGCGGTCGCAAGAGGCTAAAAGCCCGTCCACACACTTGCAACCGAGTACGACCGAGAGAGACACGACCGACTTTTAAGCCTATTGCGACGTCTTAGGACAGGATGCGCTACTGCAGAGCTGGTCCTAAGACGTCGTAAGAGGCTTAAAAACCGGTCTTGTCTCTCTCCGTCCGACTCGGTTGCAAGTGTGTGAACTGCTTTTAAAAACTGTTTTTTAGCCACTCCCGTCGTAAGCAGTCGCAAGTGTGGAAACCAGCCCTTATTATGACGATTACATAATAGCCAACGTTTCATCCGAAACTAATATTGACAGAAAGAAATGTTAGCCATTACATAACTCTCTTGGCAGTTGGCACACATCTCTCCCGATCAAATACTGTCACGTGCTGTTTCGCGTAAACTTTTCAGCGAGTAGTCAATTCCCGATTGCACTGCCCAATCATTTCATGTCATTGTTGTTTTGGTGCGTCTTTTGTAGGAGACACACGAGGCTGCAGGCTTACTGAACCGCCATGTTTATTGTCTGAATGATGATGATAGCGCTCCGCAACCTAAGTCAAAACGAAACTATAACATATCGTAACATCCTCTTTTCTTTGAGGGAAAGAAGACAGTCTCAACTATGACACTACAAAGTCACTGAGGTGTCGCGGTAACAGCTTCCTCCTAACAGGTCGGGGTGTACGCTGTACCGATGGTTCTTGTGAGCTGTCCTTCTGAGCATCCGCCGTCTTTGGTGAATGATTGCTCGCTGATTCATGCAGTGTGACTGGTGCTGTCTCTGACGCTGTATCAGCAGCGTCTGTACCAGTAGTTACCTCTTGCATAGTTGTTGGGTTCTTCACTGGGCTTGCTGCCGTTTGGGCAGCTGCAGGAACTTGTCGTAGATGTACCCTGTTCCTTCTCAGTGTTTTGCCGTGGAAGTCTACGTTGTAGGATCTGGTTGTCACAGGTTCCATGACCGTACCTTTTTCCCATCGTGATCCAGGGGTGAACGGTTGAACTCTGACGGTGTCCCCCTTCTTCAGAGTTGGGAGTTTTCTCGCCGTCTTGTTGTAGTAGTCCTGCATCCGTCTTGTCTTGTTCTTCCACTCTGTTTGTCGGTTTAGAGTGCATGGCTTCAAGAGTGCATTTGTTGTCGGTAGTGTGGTTCGAGTCCTCCTGCCCATCAGTAGTTGTGCTGGGCTTGCCTTTCTGCTGTGACATGGGGTGTTGCGGTGATCCAGAAAAGACAATTGTGGATCGTGACCACTCTCCAGGGCCTTCTTGAGAAGCGACTTTGCAGTCTTGACAGCTGACTCAACCATTCCGTTGGATTGGGCGTGACCTGGACTTGAGGTGTTGTGTATGAACTGCCACTGAGTAGCAAACTCAGCAAATTCAGCACTGGCGAATTGAGGACCATTGTCGCTGATGAGCACTGCAGGTATGCCATACCTGGCAAAGTGTGCTTTGAGTTTCCTGATGACTGCTGAAGCTGTGGTTGAAGTCAGTTCATCCACCTCCCAGAAGTTGCTGAAGTAATCGACAGTCACGAGGAAGTTCCGATTCTTGTATTCCATGATGTCGGTGCCGACTCTCTCCCATGGATACGCTGGCTGTGGGTGAGGCATCAAAGGTTCCTTCGGTTGAGCGTGGCTGTGCCTCTGGCAAACCTCACAGGACAGGATGAAATCCTTGATTTCAGCGTTCATTCCGGGCCAGAAGACACACTCCCTTGCCCTTCGAAGGCAGCTCTCGATCCCCAGGTGCGATGCATGGAGAGTTTGCTTTATGTCAGCACGCATACTCAGAGGTATGACTGCTCTCTGTCCCTTGTAGACCACACCGTCCTCAACTGCAAGTTCATCACGAAAGTTGAAGTATACAGAGGTTCCTTCCGGAAGACTCGACTTCTCTCTTGGCCACCCTTTCAGGATTAATCGCGTCAGGTTTTGCAGCAGTTGGTCACTTTGGGACTGTTCCCTGATCGTCTCAAGCGTTTTAGGCTTTAAGCGTCGGCAACAGACAACATTGACTTCCTCTACAGGTGAGTCACAACCTGTGTCTTTCAAGTAGGCTCTTGACATCGTATCTGCCACAACCAGTTCTTTTCCTTGACAGTAGTTGACTGTAAAGTCATATCTCTGCACCTGCAGCAACATGCTCTGTAGCCGCTTAGGTACCTTGTCCAGGGCTTTCTTTGTGATGCTCTGCAGTGGCTTGTGGTCGGAGATCACAGTGGTATGTCTGCCAAAGGTATACTGGTGGAACTTGTTTAGAGCAAAGCAGATGGCCAACATCTCTTTCTCTATCTGGGCATACCTAGTCTCAGTTGCAGTCAGAGCTCGGCTGGCATAGCAGATTGGAGAGCCCTCTTGCAGCAGCACAGCTCCCAAGCCTTTCTCGCTTGCATCACACTGTATTGCGAGTTCCTTGTGTGGGTCATAGAACTTGAGGACCGGTGGAGAGGACAGCAGTTCTTTCACTTTGTTGAATGCTCTGTCCTGCTCATCAGTCCACGCCCACTCTGCATTCTTGGCTGTCAGTCTCCTGAGTGGCTCCATGATGTCGGACATACCTGGCACGAACCTTGCCAGATAGTTCACCATTCCACAAAACCGCAGGACTCCACTCACGTCTGAAGGTGCATCCATGTTGACAATGGCTTTTACCTTGTCACGGTCGATCTCCAATCCACGTGACGTGAGCTTGTGACCCATGAACGTAATCTCTTCAGCGTTCAGTTCAAGCTTGGACTTGTTGATGCAAATGCCTTGTTCACGACATCTCTGCATGAGACTGTGAAGGTTCTTGTCGTGGTTCTTCTGTGCAACATCTTTGCTGGGGCCCTTTCCGTACACTATGATGTCGTCCGCCACGCAGGTGACACCTTCTAGGCCGTCCAACGCAGTCTGCAGCCGCTTTTGAAAGATTTCGCTGCTAGCTGTCAATCCAAAGGGTAGACGAAGCCACTTGTGTCGTCCGAATGGCGTCTGAAAGGTCGTGAGCAGACTCGACTCCGGGTCAAGCATGCAGTGCCAGTATCCGTTGCGCAGGTCAAGCTTGGAGAATACTCTTGCTTCGGTCAGTTCTGTCAACACATCCTCCAGGATTGGCAACGGGTGTCGTTCCCTCTTGAGAGCTCGGTTGAGTGCTTGTGGATCGATGCAAATCCGCAGCTCACCGTCTTTCTTGGTGGCAACAACCATGCGACTGACCCATTGTGTAGGTTCATCAACCTTGGCTATGATTTTCTTTGCCGTTAGTTCCATGAGCAGCTTCTGTAGCTTCGGTTTGATGCTCACTGGTACTCTGCAGGCAGTCGATGTCTGAGGTTCAACCGACGGTTCGACTTTCAGATGTACTTGACCAGGAAAGCAACCTTGTTCGTCTCCAAAGACATCTGGGTACTTGCGTATCAGTAGTTCATACTGTGACATCGTCTTGTTCTGGACAGTTGAGACAAGGTCGTAGTTGATACTGATCAGTTGCATTTTTTCAGAGGTTTCTCTTCCCAGCAGTGGTGCAAAGTGCTTGTCCACAACGACAAACTCAATCGAGTACTTCTTCTGTGTCGTTGGATTTCTGAGATGGAGTCTGCACTTGCCCTTTGGAACAATGGTTGTTCCGTTGTACATCTTCAGGTGCGAGGGTGCTTCTTCAAGCTTCTCGTTTCGCACAAACTTTTCAGGAATCACATTCACAGATGCTCCACTGTCGACCTGGAATCTGATCTTCTCACCGTTGTCTCTCATCTCAAGCACAACAAAGATGCCGTCCTTCTTCTTCTGCAGAGAGAGGACTTCCTCAGAGCTTGAGTCGCTCTCTTGTACCGCTCGGACGCTGTCTCTCGACTTGCATTGCTTAGCAAAGTGATTTTTCTTTCTGCACTTGCTACATTCTTTACCCCATGCAGGACATGCAGTTTTGTTGAAAACGTGAGCCTTTCCACAGTACCTGCACGTTTTGGTGGGTGATGGCTTCACAGCGTGCTGCTTGGGCTTGGTTGTCTTCATGGCGTGCAAAGGGTCTGTCTCTTGCTTGGTCTTGTTGGGATCCTGCCTGAATGCCTTGAGCTGATTCGCCGACGTTTCGTGCACGAGGCATACCTTTGCGACAGTCTCGAGCGTTGGGTCCTCCAGTTTCAACAGTTTCATGCGGACCTCTTCATTGTTGATCCCAAAAATGACTTGGTCGCGGATCATCTTGTCTCGCTGCCCTTCGTAGTTGCAGTCTTTCGCCTTCGCCTTGAGATCTGTGAGGAACGCATCGAAGGCTTCACCCGGCTCTTGCTTCCTGCATCGCAGTAAGTATCGGGCGTACACTTCGTTTCTTCTGGGCGCGAAGTAGTTGTCGAACTTCTCCTCCACAACGCTGAGCACTTTTCCCGGTTCCGGAACGGTCGCTGTCGGCTCGCCGAAGTCCAACGTGTTGTACACGTCGATGACGCCTGATCCCGCTAGAGTCAGCAGCAGTGCAACCTTTTGCTCGTCTGACTTGTTCTTTTGACCTGTCGCTGTCACGTACAGTTCGAAGCGTTGCTTGAAGGACTTCCAGTTGGCACGAAGGTCTCCGGTGAGGCACATTTTCTCCGGTGGCTCGATCGCCAAGTTGCTCGCCATTGTCTCGGTCGGGCAACGTCGTCACGTCGTCGCGGTCGTTCGCTCGCGGCGCAACTGCGGTCTCACGGAGTTTGTTCGTCGTCAAATGGTTCTTCTTACTTGTTTGCAAGTCCTTCAGCGCTTCTTGCCGCTTCTGACACCATGTTTTGGTGCGTCTTTTGTAGGAGACACACGAGGCTGCAGGCTTACTGAACCGCCATGTTTATTGTCTGAATGATGATGATAGCGCTCCGCAACCTAAGTCAAAACGAAACTATAACATATCGTAACAATTGTGAGTGGCATTTCGAGATTACGTATACGCCGATAATCTACCCAGTGCGTCGTTTTAATGCGAAACCATTAACTGTCTCATGGAGCGAGCCGACGTCATCAGCTTTGAAACCACACCAAACGGCTCTTAAAGGAGCAGTGCAACAATTTTCAGGGCTTTGCTTAAATAATTGTGGAGGTTGATGCCTGACACTTAATTCTCAAGTGAACTACAGAAAACCGATTTTGCCTGGATACCCTAGTTTTTACTTTAAAAAATGAAAAAGATCCATGTTTTTGCCGCCCCTCAACTCGTACATTGTCTTCCGGGTCACGTGCGCAGTGACGTCGATGAGGTAGGCGCGGGGTTCCGGTAAAGTTCTCTCTAGAGCCATCAGTGAGCAGCGAGAACTCATTCGCTCGCGACCTGGGTGGCGACGTGCTGGCGGGCGCCGCGCGAACAATATGGTGAAAGGAGGAAAGTCTCATCCGGGTCCGCGCCATACCCGTCCGGCTCTGTCCCCCTCCCCTCCGGCTTCTGGCGGCTGTTCGCGGTAGCAGAGAGGAGCTGACGATTTTGTGGACCTAGGATAGATGGCGCCACTGAAACTTCGTATAATAAACGTTTTGTCGATGATACCAGGTTTTTGACGCATTTATATTTATGTTGGAACAACAAGATTTATAAAAAGTTACCTTTTATCGAGCAGGTATTCGCACAACTTGCTATCTTCAACAAGATTCCCATTGACGTCACGCTTCGTGTTTCTCATAGCCGCCGTTCGCGGCTATAGGTTGGGGAATATTATAATTTTGGCCTCGCTATTACGCGGCGGAATCGCAACATTTCGATGAAAGGAGGTGTGTTTTCTGTCATTTGTGACAAGGTGAAAAATATCAAAAGTAGAAGATGACAATTTATTCAACGTTAAAATCGTTGCACAGCTCCTTTAAATCCTCCTCCAAGTCAAGCCAGCTCCCATTCGCCGGTTAGCCACCGGCACCTTTTACACCGCTTCGATCCCATTGGCTAGCGCGCGTCGAGCAGGATTCCACTCGCCGGACACGCAGCGCCATGGAATGGCAAGTCGTCGAAACTGACGCTGCGCGTTAGATTCAACGATCGGCCACCTTATGGCTCTGCGTGCCCGTCAGCGCTAGAGTTCCTGTATAGACCTTTTCAGCCTCCGTCGCATGGGCGCTGCCATCTTGGAATCACGTGACGCGGCCGCCATAAGGTGGCTTCAACTCGTCGCTCCACACCCCCTCCGCGCCTTGGCGAAGGCATTGCATTCGCGTTTTGCGTCGCTTTTCACCGTGTTTCTCGCCTTATTGTAAATCGCTGCCCGATGCTTACATTTACAACTTAATTGCATGCCATCATTATGTGTACGACCACATCTGCAGTTCATTTTGTAACAGATTTAGACTATTTTTACCGTCGGCGTACCGGATACCTGTGAGAAGGGAGGAGGTACAGGAATCAGCGTCAGCCCTGGCGTATATTGAGCCCAATTATTTATGACAACTGAAGTTTGCTCAGTGATAGTGGCGGAATATTCGAAATAAGTATAGTGCAATGTATATGTATACTCGCGCATTTAGGGTGACCAAAATACTTAGGATATAAAGCTATCTGTGTTTCCTGAAAGCCTCCTGCCTTGCCTTCATAACAAATTTAAAAGAGTTGTTTTTGATTATCTAGGATATATAAGATATATAGGTAACGAACATTTAACTCACATATTATCTGATGCTCGCGATAATAATAACGTCCACATCAGGCGATTTCTTTGTTCACGACATTACACCTAAATCTTTTAGACGTTCTTAATCGTTTTTGCAATATAACATTTGCTTGATTTGTTTATTTATAATTTAGAGAAACTGTACACCATGCTCGGTCCCATATCTGCAGTCATTAAAGGGTGTTGACATTTCTTTAATACAAAATTTAATTTATTTAGTTTAATAATTTCAACATAAAGACCCATGTGAAAAAAAATCTGTCAAAGGCAGCATGAGAGTGCCTAGGGCTCGCATTATGTGATGCCGAAAAGAAGCTATCTATATGAAAATCGCCCGAGTTCAGCGTTGTTGATTCTAGATCGAATCAGCTTCAATGGAGATCTGTCTACACAGGTTCATGAAGTCGTGCCTAGCATTCGACTTTAGCCAAACGTACGGGAGCTCACTTCTCTCGGGCCCTTTAATTTTATTTGGCAAAGTTTATACGAAGACAAAATTTCAGACTTCAATTGATGGGCCTGTCACTTATCTCATGTGCCAAAAACGTCGTAATCAAATGTCAGTAAAACAAATAGTTTATTCTCTAACTCCAACGTTGTGAAATGCTGTTAATAAGTACTTTAGTAGGGTCAATAGCTAAAGGAATTTCCAACCCGACCTAGGACGGACTATCGAAATAGTTCTCGAGTACTTAAGCTTTTTTAAAGAAAATAACCCGAGACAATATCACTTATTTCTTAGAGTATCTGCGCTATTATAGGAGACATTTTGAGTCTCTAAAATTTAGAAAAAGTTGCTGTCCGCGAAAATCAAACAGTGAGCAGTGAACTAGCCACTTGATGTGTTTTTCGCGATTCAGGAGGTTTTTAATCAGGTTGTGGAACTGCATTTTTACTATACATCTACTCATTAGTATCTTCATTAGTTTATTTTTCTAGAAACTAGGGTCAGTGGGTACGGTCGTAGACGATGGAAATCCTCCTTGTGTATCAAAGTCGTTTCCCCGCCGAACCTGACCGAAATTAACGACGAACATGACCAGATGCATCGTAAAGTGTTCGTAAGAAAGTCCGCGAATATGACTCGAAACCACCTCGTGGTTCTCAAATTGGCTCAGTACCACAATTTTATTAGTTGTGTGCTATAACGGGCACATTTGTATTACGAAATTAGGCGAAACTGACATAACACATAAACACAGCCGCGAGCGCACGGAAACCGAAACCAACCAACTTGAAGCCACCCAATGGCGGCGAGTGCGTCAGCGCCCTCTATCCGCCGGTCGGGTAACTACTGAGATGAAAAGGTCTATGGGTTTCCCAGGCTCCCTACGGGAGCCAAAGTTGCGCGTCTGTTTTCCACATGCCGATCAAGTGAGGAGCCGGATCAAGTGCCGTGCAGGAAAGCAGACGTTGCACGCGCCGCGGCGTACGTTCCCTGCTTTGAGCGCGCCGCGCGCCTCAAACGCGCCGCGCCGCTATTCGCCGAATTCAGTCACGTGACAAGCGGGATCAACATGCCGTGCATGAAAGATGGCGCTATGGAGATGAACGCGCAACTCTGACTCCCGTAGGGAGCCTATACAGGAACTCTAGTCAGCGCCAGGCAGCGCTCCAACACGCGTGTTCCCTTCTTTGTTCCCCTTCTCGAGGGATTATTTTCGTCATTCTTGTCCAGCTCGCTTGCACCTTTGCATTTAATTGCATTACAATAATAATGTACATGCCTTCGCATTCACAACTCATAAGAAGTGCTCAGCTGTGTACCACTAACTTTTTTTTCTTTAGCATATTGACGCAATAGTAGCTTACTATAAGACACATTTTATTTTTTCTCTGAGTGTGTTTTTCAGGCACACGTTGCATGTTTCGTTCCCAGATCTGCGAGAAGACAACTCCTCCAACATTGGAGCTTGTTGGAAAAGAAGCACGCATCTCCTACATGACTGACGTGTTGAAAAGGGCCAATCTCACACCGTCCTTGTGCGATGTAATCCCAGAAAGATGCACGCATTATACCAGTAAGGACGTCCTAATCCGTAAGTCGATATTTGCCGTTTCAACACAAGACAGCGTGCACCCCTCCCCCCCCCCCCCCTCAAAAAAAAAAAAATTAAGTTTTTTTTCTTTATTGAGAAAGTAAATTACGCGTTGTTGAACGCACACTCACCGCCCAAATGTAACGCTGGAGGCCCGAACCAGACGTCAAACTTTCAAAATCAACGGTTATCTCAATCAAAGGTTATGAGTGATTTTCTGAATATTTCGATGGGAAAATGGAGCCCGTTCTTGGTAACTGGCGCCATTCAGTTCCATGTATTCGAGGGCGATTCGTCCGTCGGCCGCCATTTTACCTTTTAATATTTCAGAAAATCACGTATAACTTTTGAGTAAGATTAGGGTTAGTTCTGAAACCTTAAGGAACAGGTTCCGACCGCTAGCGATACATTTTGGGTGGATTATAAGCGTCCCAAAACACGTAATTTTTTTTTTTTTGCGTTGACATTTGGTGTTTTACGCGTAAACCTTTTTTCAAATTAATAAGCCTACTGATGGATCAATATCCTTTGCATTTTGTACCATTATCTTTTGGAGACGAAACTGCATTCCAGTCACAAGACCTCCATTCATTTCCTCTACTATAGTTAATAAAGAGTTTTAGTAGATCGTTTTGATATCTCCGATGCCCCCGATAAAGATACCCTATAAAGATATGAGGCATACACAAAGGCGGCGCCAGGGTATCGGGTGTCGTTATCGGAGTCATGAGAACGATGTACGAAAACTCTCTAATGACAGCTTAAGAAAGCGGGGTGTGGGAATTGCCCCGAGCAGCTTATCAGGGATCGTTTTAGAATGACGTACGCAGTTTTAGCGCACGTTAGCGCTAGCGTTTTCGCAACCTATAAGAAAGAGAGTGTGAGAATAGCGTTTCTCCGCCGCGACGCAAAACAGAAGCATCTAGCGCTTGCCACGCCACCAGGATACAGTAACAATTTTTCTTTCAGACACGAAATGCTGTAACTTGAGGAAAAAAAGAAATAAAAAAAGCGTTTTTTGTTTAGAGTAACATTTTAGATTAATAGACAGTTTTAGTGGACCGTACGTTAAAGCTTTGCGTACGCAAAGAAATTGCGGACCGAGACTGCGCGTGCGCAGAACGCAATAGAGGGGCTAGCGTATTGCGTACGCACGCAACGCTGGGGATTTTGCGTTGTGGGCTAGCGGGCTTTGCGGGAAGCTCTCGAGAGATCTCGGGCCCAGCGAGAGAACCAGTTTCAAGATGGCGGTTACCTCGACTGGCGCAGCAAGGGCGACGTGGTGTTCAGTCGGAAGTTCTGGTGTTCACGTGAAATTGCGTGGTGTTCAGCTCGGCAATTCTTTCCGGGACCTACCGCGGTCGAATCAGATCGCCGTGCAGCTGAAGGAGTGCACAGTGAAGATGTTCACCGCTCGCAATGGGCGTGAACCTAGTTGCTCACCTTGCTTAGTCTTCCAAACTGTTTGTGACGTGGCCCCTCCCGTAAAAGTGCTATGCCGTCCTCTGTTGAAAATCGCGATCGCGAGGGTGCCGCCGACGTCACGCTCACAACGACCGCCGAAGCGCCCGCAGCCGTGGTCATGGGAGCCGCCATTTTCTAAATGTGCCCGTCTTGGCTAGCCAACTTGTCGCGCATCACGAATCCTTCCTGGAGGAGCGCAATGACTCATTGCGTACGCACGCAGTTTACCAAAAAATAGCGAACGCTAAAATAGCGTCCGCAAAGCGCAAAACACGCTTAGCGTTCACGGCATGCGCAGTCGCAATGATGCTATTCTTGGCTTACGCAAACCTTTTGCGTACGCTGTACTAAGACACCCTAGGAAGACACGCCCGGCATTTATTAAGGTGTCAGTAACTATTCTGAGTCTTGCGGATAAATATAAAGTGTGAGATACTCCGAGCTTATAGTTTTATAATTGACCGAAAAAACTGGTAGAAGAACGTTGCAATCTGACTAAAGGTGTATGTTAGTAGAGCAATTTCAAGGCGTATCTCCCCTGATGTGTAAAATAAGACCAGCCGACAGAGCAGTTGGAATCGCTCGGCAGACCTAGGCAAATCTGTGCCATTTTTGTTTTTCACAAAAAAAAACACACAAAAAAAACCACTATTCGCATTAAATGTAAAAAAAAATGTTTCCTGAACATTTGAGACCTCTATGCGCAGGCGTTAACTTTTCCGGTCGATTTATAGAGAGCCTCGGGATTTCTGATGCCCGATATAATAAATAAATGTACGAACTAGAAGAAAATGAAGCAATGTCAAACCAAACGGGTAAATGACCATATACCAACTGGTAGCCAGACTGGTCTAACTGGTAACCATATTGATCTAACTGGTCACCAGATTGTCTTCTAACTGGTCACCAGATTGGCCTGACGGTCACCATATTGGCCTAACTGGTCATCAGATTGGCCGAACTGGTCACCAGATTGGCCGAACTGGTCAGCGGATTGGCCAAACTGGTCACCGTACGGCGAACTGGTCACCAGAACTGGTCGAACTGGTAACCAGATTGACGAAACTGGTTACCAGTTGTTTGACCCATCTTTCTCACTTTATTTATTGGCTTTCTCACTTTGATTTATTGGCTATCAAATAATTACGGCATGATCGAGCGTTTACTTTTTACTAAGAGATTAATCCCCTGAGCCGTTTAAAATACTCTCAGAGGTATGACATTGCTGGAAAAAATCAACATGCTGGGAATATTTTTTATTGCTTAGGCGGTCACCGAGAAATTTCGTACGTTCAGAACGACAAGTATAAAAGACGGAATCGCAGAGCTCGGTAGTAGTGATCAGGTATAGTGTGCTGTTGTATTGATGTTTGAATGTGCCGTGTATGTGTATGCGCTCAATGTATGTCAGCTGATGCTTGTAGTAGGCGTATTGTCTACATTTGTGTATAATAAAGATTTCCGAAGCGCAGTGGTGGCGTGAAAAAATTAAAATATTTTTGGTCGAACCAGTGTGACCAGTTCAACCACCATGACCAGTTCAACCATCATGACCAGTTCAACCAGTATGACCAGTTCAACCGCCATGACCAGTCAACCAGTGTGAACAGCTCAAACCACCTTGACCAGTTCAACCATTATGAAACTGGTCAAACTGGAGCAATAACCAAGTTTGAAACTGGTACCAGTTTGAACTGGTCTTTCCAATAGGGAGATCTTGATGGAATACTGACGTAGCATCTTTTTAGGCGAACATCTCCAAATGTTATTTTATTTTCGCGTATACAGAAATCCCATCCTTTTTGCTCTGCACTGGGCAGACAAGCTTTCGAAGCAAAAAAGGAACAACACATTGAACTGCATATACGTCGACTTCCTTTTGATTTCATTATGGAGGATTATCGCTGATAATTCAACAAAACGTTTCCAATGGTCAATGATTTCGAATAAAAATAAAAAGCTAAAGAATATTGCAGGTCTCAGTATAATAAACTTGGACGTGTAATCGTTGTCGTGTTACGAGAGACAAACGGTCATCGAGTTTCCTTGTCTCAAAGGTCACTTTGTTCTGCTCCAATTTTCAGAGGAAATTCTCGCCGTGAATCCGATCACGGCCGCAGTCACCGAAGAAGAAAAGCCGCACTTTCGGGAGGAGGTGATCAGGGAAGCGAACAGACTGTGGGCCGAACAAGAAGCCGGAGGACATCCACTCGACTATGACGTCTACGTTATCCGTGCATCGAAGGCCAGCCTCGTGAGATGACTATACGGAGAGCAAGTCGCATGCTTCTTGCGCAGGAGTTCAAGTGACGTCAGAACGACGCCCAACACTGATTGGCTGATTAAAAAGTAGTGGGTAGACCTCAAAGCATCTAGCATTGAGATCTACCCACTATTTTTTTTCAGTCGGCCAATCAGAGCTCGGCGTCGTTCTGACGTCACCGCGTCTCCTGCGCCAGTAGCAGACGACTTGCTTTCCGCATAGACCTTCGCACAACTCGACTTCTGCGCGCTGCCATCTTTGTCTGCTGGGCTGTGAAACGCCTTCTGAGCATGCACTGTCCATCTGCTGTGCGGTAGATCAGACGCTGCGCATGCGTCCACAGCTCAGTGACTCAGCATCTTTCGCCCGGGTGATGAGCGATGAAACTAATTCGAATCAAAGAGTGCAGCATCGTAAGTATGCGCCGAGAAAGTGACGGAGAGGAGGAGATGAGGCGCGCGAAGATGTCAGAAAGCCCGTGAGCTCTGATTGGACAGATTAAAGGGTAGGCCTAAAGCTATAGCTGCCTTTGTCTCGCACTGCACTCGTCGGACGCGTTCGGGTGCTAGAGTCAAACACCGGAGACGCCGGCGTTCCGGGATCCAAGGCGTTTTACGGGTGCAGTGAGTCAAAGGCAGCTAGCTTTAGGTCTACCCACTAATCTGTCCAATCAGAGCTCGGCGTTCTTACGTTCCCGCGCCCACTCGAGTCTCCCCCGCTCTCCCTCTCTCTCTCACTTTCTTGGTGCACAGCTTCAAAACAGCGAAGAGAGCCGGTACGTCGTGAGTTATTACTGTAAAGGCCATGAATGACATAGCCCTATTCGATTCGAACTATTATTCTCACACCCTCCTTCCAGCACTTACCATCCAGACAAGAAAAAAAAAAACGAAGTCACTAAGTTGTGGACTCGTGTGCGGCACCAAACGTTCCATAGAAGAGAGCTAGCGCTCACGCTCAGAGCGTTTCTTACAGTCAACTAGACAAATGTGGCGGCGTGCTGGAGCAATGCTGTGTTGCCTGGAGCGAATATTACTTTAAAGACAAGGCATGCGCGTGGTCGAGACTTGCGCATGACGAAGTCTCGAGCGACTTGCTATCGCTCCGCAGCCAACGAGACTGGAGAATTGGCTGGTAACAAGGCTGAGAGAATCAATCGCGAACCGAGAAGCAGGAACATTAAAATCCTCGGTCTGAGTTTCGTGGCTGTGCAAAGGCTTCATATGAAGAATTACTCGGTTAGTAGCACTGGTTAGCACGGTGGTTGTGTTTTTTTGGATGAGGTGAAGGTAGAATCAAAGATGGGGGCAATAAAAGCAATACTATAAACTATGTGTTTGTTTATTTTCGTTCGCTTTCTTCTTTGTCTCATGTTCGGAATACTTTTGTCGCGAGATCTCGAGACTCGTACAGAAGTGTCTATATGTCCATATGAAGATTTGGGCAGATTAGGTCATATGTGGCCATGTATGTACCATGTGCATATATGACCTCACATTCCCAACCCTTCATATGAACCCGTATTTCATTTTTGTACGAGAAATGGTGCGGATGAAAAATGAGCAGGGGATTGCTTTTGAACCGATTCTTGACATTCTAAAAAAAGGCCACTAAACTTTTCTTTATGTAACTTTTTATACGCTTAAAAAAACGGCAAGGTTATTTCATCAAAAAAAAAAGAAAAGAGCATCATTTACACCATACTGGATGAGAGTAGCAGCGCTCGATTCGGGAAGCGACCCTAACGCCGCAGGAGAGGAGTGAATAAGCACCTACTTCGGAAGCTACAATGTTCTACGCCTGGGATGATGTGTTAGCGTTTTGATGGGGTGATATCGTGTAGTTCTGGGGGGGGGGGGGGGGTGCTTTTACTATCGTTCTGAAAGTGATCCCCTAGGCAGCAGGCTAGAGAAACGCCCAGCTTGGCTCAAACTTGGCAATACTAGGCGCCCAACTTGGATCGAATACGTTTTTACTTCAAGGCACTATTTAGTGCCAGAATACATTTCTTTAGAGTTTCTATGGCTTTTCTTTTCTAGTTTGCCACATAAATGCCGAACTGCCAGAGTTTATCTACACACCCCAAACCGAATTTCGCGGCGAAGAACTGGATACCCGGGATGGCGCTTGTCTTTGGGAGGCTTTGGTTTGCTTCATGGTAGTGCATTTCTTTTATGGAACTGCTTTGGTCTTCTCGCGGTGACATGGTGCTTCTTCAAGAAAGAGCAACTTTTGCCTTGTCTGTGGGATATTTCCTGCCTTTTGGAAAACGTCTTTCGCTGCTTCGGTGAACCGAAAATAACTAAATCCCCCGACTCAACGTAACTCCCCTTACGCGTTAAACGCCAAAATTTTAGAGATTTCTCCAGTCACGAAGGTGCGACGGAGGTTCGCTTACGGCGACCTTAACTCAAACCTGAAAGACACGTTGGTATCGAAACTTAAAATAAATTCGAATTGCATTCGTTTTGTATTCCGCACTCAAAAGTCGCAGTCAACAGTGCTCATACATCTTGATGACATGATGTATGGGCCTATGATGTAGACATGATGAAAGAATGATCTGCGGGAACGTCTCAGGCATGTTCGAAACATGCTGACGTAAAACTTATGAAACCGACATAGTAGCGCCAGTGTGTTCTCTCGTTGGAAGATATTTTAAGAGGACTTAAGGCACACCGTCCTAAGCTATATCGCCAGTGTGCGAACCAGACATTAGAGCATCGGCACTCTTCAACCCCGATTGTATTATGGACGCCGCCATTTCGTGGCCTAGTGCAGTGCGGCCGCAATTTCGGATTCGAAAATGCGGCTTGCTTATCTTTGGATACGGTGTCAGGAACCCTACCTCGTTGCGGGAACCACACGCGATATCGTTTTTGTTCTGTCTTCGCGGACTTCAGTAACATCTCTGGAGTTCGAAAACTCGTTTCCCTCGATTTTCAGATAAAGAGAACAGCCAACAATATTTCAAGCACCAGGACCAGGAAGTGTCGTTCCTCCGAAGCGTGGCCCGCCTGGTGGTGCCACGCCGTGAAACGATTGATTTGGGTCAACGAAGGATAATTGTCCGAAATCCGACATTCGCAGGGTTAATATGATAGCTAAGAGCGCTTTCGTTGAACATCAACGTTACAGGCTGCGTGTCGAGTGTAGCCACCGACTGCCACGGAGTGTCGTAGGTGTATAATAATTTATTATTCGATGTAACAAAAACAAAAAACAAAAAATGCTTATTCAGCTAGAGACTCACACACAAGAACCATAGATATTTCCGCTTTAAAAATTCGTATTTTTTTTGTTGCATCCTGCTTTGTGCGACTGAAATAACCCAACATCCGGTGTCACTCAAAATAAGTTCCAGTATATAGATATAAACCGAGGTAGAAGAAGCCATGAGAACTAGTGGGGACGTCAGGGCGCTTATTACCATACCTTCCTGTGCTAACTATGGCCGTCAATATGGTCTGTGACAGGTTTAGAGCTCCAGCAGATGCACCGCCTCGAGGGCGAACTTCCTGCCTTGGATAACACTTTGTCGTATGCGCCGTCCAAGCACAGGGAAAGTGCAGCGAGCGGGTCTTAAAAGCAGGCCTTCTACTGGGCCCTTAGTCTGTCAACCAAGATAGGCCAACCGAATAAAGTATTTATTTCTATTTAATGGCCTTGATCTGTTTCATGACGCTCCAAATCACGCACTGTCTCAGAGTAGTAATACCGCGCACGCACGCACGCACGCGCACACATACACGTACACATACACACAAACACGCATATAAAAGGCTTTCCGTTCTGTAGGGTAGTAAAACACATCCTGTGGTGGAGCGTTTGAAGCCCTCCTCTAAAAATGAAAGGACGTAGCTAGCGCAGGATACGTTCATCAAATCACATAAAACAAAGCTTACACTGACATGTGCGTCGCATAGTCTGCAGCACACCTGGATCCGGTGCTGAGTCGCGTGTTGAATTGATGTATGCCGCCGTCCTTTTTATTTTATTATTTGCATCATCATGACTAGTGCCATGATGATTCACTTTTGGAGCTGTTTGACTTGCTCTGTACACCCCCCTCCCTCCACCCCTCGGTCCTTCCAGCTATAGACCAGCGGCCCCAAACTCATTCAAATGTAAGGACCTAATGTCCCACCGCCGAAATTCAAAGGGCCAACTAGGAGGGGGGGTTATATTTGGTTATTTTGGGACAAAGGAATAAACGAACAAGCAGCAGAGGTTTGTCACGTTGCAAAGCAGCCGACTGTCCCTGCGACACCCTAGTCATTTTGTAGGAGTGCCTCGTACTTACTGCTTTTTGAAAGCTCACCGTTTTTGCCATATTCAGCTTTCATTTGCATATACGACTACTTTTGACCGACCCCGATGCTACAACATTTAAAACACCAACGTATACTGGCAGTTTTCAATAGAACGAAGCAAGCACACCTTTCCTTGTCCTGCCGCACAATGGCTCAACAGTCATGAGCCATCTCTTCATTCGGCAGGTGTTTCTTTCCGGACGATTTTACAGCAGCTTTATAACAAAATGCCCACATTTTATAGGTACTTTCTGACAGCCAGAAACCCAATCTCATCTCTCTATCTTTGGCAGTTGCTATACTGCTGAGCGGGAGTTCGTGCAGCCGGTGTGTCTTGCCGAGCAACGAGCTCGCACTTCTAGCCTAGTAGAGTTATTGCCGTTACGGTTGATTTTCCGTAAGAAAGGGCTGGCAAACAAATATGTAGACGAAAAAGTATTCAGCCCCCTCCCCCTATCCCTAGAAAAAAACACCAACAGAATAGTGCAAAATGTATGAACACGTTATATGAGTGTGAATGGATCAACGATATAAAACTATTTATGGAGCATGTAGCGCACGAGGCATGAGAACTAGTTCTTCAACTTGCAGTGGTTGTGCGAACCCGAGATTTTGCGCAATCGACAACTTCACACGTCTAATTTCACGTGCGAAAACTGTGAGGTACTGACTCACGAGAGCTTCTCCGATCCTTCACATTTGCATCGGGGAACGACAAGCGTTTCGGAGCAAAAGATACGAAGAACGCACACTGTGTAGAGACAGTTCGCTTTATTAATATAACTCGATAAACTTTCTCGGATTTGACTCACTCGGTTTACTAGGCGTGCTTAACCCGGGAAAAAGACCGCGAACGTCAAAGACCTGGGGGATGATCTCCAAGTATATCGGAAATGTTTGAACCGCTAAGAGATCACTTATTCCCGGCCAAACTGGCAGCCTTTGGGCTATACTGAAGGAAGAAGACCCTATCTGCAAGGCCTGCAGAGAAAATAAGGTGGCAGGTATCAAGCACTTACTGTGGGAGTGCAAAAGCCTGGAAGACCACAAAAGGAAGAAAAAGAAAACGGCTGTGGGAACAATTGCCCGTTTAGGACCAACCAAGGAGGCTATAGCGATCTGGACTCCACTCCCAGAGGCCAGAGGTAAACTTTCCATTTTTCCCGGAGGGGGGGGGGGGGGCTAGAGGAGTTTTCCGGGAAGGGGGGGGTGCTTTTCCGCGCAATTTTTTTACATCGGCAATTATCAGTAGTTTACTTTAGGGGGCACATTTTACAGCGTTTGTACAGCGTGTCACAACAGAAAATTCTACACGATTTACCGCAAAAATAAACTAGGCATTTTCGGACCGCTCATTCTCCGCACAAAGGTAGAGCTTGAGGTCAAGCAACCATATGCCAAAGTTTCCAGGCCCGATCCGATAACTGAATCGGCAAAGTTATAAGTGATTTTCTGGAAAATTTCAACGAGAAAACGGCGTGACATCTACGGAGTTTTCAAACACATGGGGCTCTATGGCACCAGAAACCGAAAATGGGCAAAAATGGGCTCCATTTTCCTATTGAAATTTTCAGAAAATCACTTGTATAACTTTTGATTAAGTCATCGGATTGGGCTGAAAAATCCCTGGCATCTGGTTACCACCTCTAGCTCTACCTTTTGGACAGAGAATGAGCTGCTCGGCGATGCCTAGTTTATTTTTTCGGTAAAAAAGACTGTGTGAATTTTCTTTTGTGACACTCTGTGTATCGCCATGTGTCCGTCGCTGTGAGTCAATGTCAGTCATCGTGCAGGCGCAGCCGTGTGTTCCTCGCCGGTACCACGGCGTATGCGCCTGCGAGCACAAAACTGAATAACAAAATGCTTGTGCCAGCTGTGCAAGTTGTGGAGGTAGAACCCGGGCCCCTGTGCTGTGAAGCAGCAATCCACGTAAACAGCGTCTCGGTAAGGATCATGGCCTAAGAGAGGGGGGGGGGGCTCTCGTTCCCCCTCTGGATCCTCACCAGGGGCACGGGCCCCGACCCCCCCGTAGTCTGCGCCTATGGTCATCCCCACGCCCTCACCCCCCCCACCCTCTCGTCTCAGAGCACACCTACTCATAGACGGAAGTCTTATCATATATAATAAACATCTTGTCTCCCTCTCCCACTTTTTTATTGCCTTCACCTAAATAGAATGACACAATGTTATTAGTTTATCCTTAGTCAATTTTCATGTATATAAAATATGCTGCTCTTCTTGAAGTGGGATTTTATAAAGCGAAAAGGAAAATACATGATATAAATTTCCTTCCTTTCTGAGCGCATCTTCTGGACAGCGTGCAAGTCTCACGGACTCCCAAGACGATCTCATAACTGCGATCATCTTTCGAGCCGATGCGAAGTGTCTCTGGAAGGATGATCGCTTATTTTATAAGAAACGGAATGCGATAAAATGACTTTCACCGTATTCTGGCACGAAGAGTTTCTTCGTAGAAAGGTAAGCAGACGGCTTAGAATATCATCCAGATGCTTATTTTTAATTTTTATTTGTGCTTGATTTTATGATGTTAGATGAATGCACAGATTGAGGATCGGATGCAGTTCCGAATTTTGCGGATGCGATTACGAATGCAAAGTCTGCTGGATGCGGATCGGATACGGATGATCAAACTGTTATCCGCGCAGGGCTCTAACCTTCAGTCCACTGTTTCCAACGACGTCCAGGCCGCTGATAGGCACACCTCAGGGGCTCTGGATTCTTGGTAGATGTCCGTGTCTGGGCTCTAGATGCGCTACGGATCAGCGGAAAGGCCGCGGCGACAGCACGCCGTATGAAAGACGCATCTTTGCCTATTTTACCAAAACAAGTTCGGCCCCTACAGACAGCCAGGCGAAACGCCAGACCGGCAGTATAGCAATAAATTAAAAAATTAAAACTAAGACAAAATGCCGTTTTGGTGGCGCCAGACAACTGCGACCACATCTGCGAACAGAATAATAGTTCAATCATTTGCTACAACTGGCCACCATATGTGCGCAAAAAAAAACCATAAACAAAAAACATTTACGCACGCGAGTACAGTAGAATTTAGTTATTTATGGCCAGTTTCTAGAACGGAAATCCGTTCGATGGAACGTGGCTCCGAATTCGGTTGGGAACAGAGTTTTTTTTATTCCTTCAGTTAACGCACCAATTAACGTAACATATCAAATACACCATTCAACTGTTGTTCTTGAGTCACGTGACGCGTGTACTCTCTCCTGGGAAAATACCGCTGCTTGGTGCAACAACGGTTTCTGATTTGTCAAGCGCTCCGGGCAACCTGCTTGCTATCAAGGCTATGAGTGATAGAAACAGATGGCAATGCGTCCATATTCCTGCGATCCTGTTATAGAACATCTGCTGCCAACAAACCAGTGACTTATAAAGCAAAGCTTTGGAGCTTCTTACCCTGCCTGGCGGTATCGTCATAACAGCGTCAGTCAGGCGTACCGAGATATATTCTCTCTTTGCCCGTAAACAATCCGTCCAGACTCGAACGAGTTTCAAAATTTAAATTTCTTGAGTAGCAGCTTTATTCCTGCGCACAACGACGACCACCATGTCTCAGCAGGCCGAATCCCATGAGAGCACTATTCATCAGATTACTCTAGATGGACTAGACCTTCTACAGAAGACCCTTCAGAAGCCTTCGAGTGAGGAACAGCAATTCCTTGACCTGGGCTGTGGCATAGGTGATGTCACGCGTGAAGCGCTTCTTCCCCGCTGTCTGCCCGTCGGCAGAATCGTTGCCGCCGACGTCTCCAAGGACAAGATTGAGACCGCTAAGAAGAACTTCGCACATCCCAAGATTTGCTACGACGTTCTCGATGCTCTAGCGGATGACGTGTCCGCCTTCGTAAAGAAGTACGGTCAGTTTGATCGAGTCTACGCCATCTTCCTTTTCAACTGGGTGAAGGACCAGGCGAAAGGATTCAAGAACGTCTTCGAATTGTTGAAGCCCGGTGGAGAATGTCTCTGCATGTTCTACGCTTCGCAGTTTCCATCTTCAGTTTCGAAAGAAGTTGGCCAATACGGAACGTTGGAAGAAATATGCGGAGGTGAGATTTGTTGGTCAGTTAAGAGCGAACGCGAAGATAGATCAAGTAGTTAGGAATAAGATAAAAAAAGGTACCCGCTAAAACCTTAAAAGTGATGGCGATCGTTCCATGTTGGTGAAGCGAGTTTTTTTTTTTTTTTAAGTTTCTCAGCAAAACTTGAGCTGCGACGCGTATGTACCAAAGAAAACTGGCGAGGATCCTTTTGTGAACGGACATTTCGGGTAGTAACTATAATTTCAGACCGCAGCGGCCGATGTCTACATTTGGTCGCAATTGCTGCAATAAAATTATATATTTTTCTACATACACCCAATCTAATAACATCACGTTTTAAGACGAACGAATCTAACTAACATTTTTCGTCCTTTATTTGCAGATTTGTGAAAGTACTACTCCTGGTACCATAGACCTGGTTGGAAACGAAGCCCGCATTTCCTACATGAGAACGCCTCTTGAAAAGCGCCAACTTGACCACCCACCTTCTGCGATGTCATACAGGAAATATCAACGCGTTACGGCACTAAAGAGGACCTTATACGTAAGCGCATTTTTTTTGCGTTCACCTCAAAACAAAAATAATTTTTATCATATCGTTAAACGTGACACCCTTAGCTTGGCCACCACACGAGAACTAGGTGGACCTAACGCACGGCGAAGAAAACGAAGCAAAACCACGCTGCCAGAGTAGAAAAAGAGAATAGAAACAAAAAACAATTACTCTTCTACACTCACAGTAATGATATTCAGACGCAACGCTTCTCCAGCGTATTCACGTACACAATTTTACTCGTTCCGAAGCTGCCACGGAAAGGTGTTCCCGACTACAGAAAATGAGGAGGCAGCATGTCCCAATCTCTAACCGCAGGAAGCTCCAGTCATACTGCCCATACATTCTACAAAAGACGTGGGGTTACTCCGCAGACATGGTGACAGAAGTATTTGCGGACATACCTCAAGCAAGTTCGATGCATGTGTGCTTTATTGATACACATATTTCGAACATGTCTGTGGACATATTTCGTGTGATCGATGTGAGATGACAGCCACACAGGAAGAAAAATTTGTCATAGAGTGTAGGGAGACCGTCCTTTCTATGATGTATTAACGGTGTGATCGGGGCCTAAGCTTTTACTGAAATAAGCGCTAATCTTGTTTCGACCATGAACTTTCCAAATACGTATCTAAAACGCTCTTTTTTTTTTCTGGATTCTGATTTTTGTAGGAGAACTGATGGAGATCAACCCGCTCACAGCTAAAATAAGCAAGGGAAGAAATGCCGTTTCTTCGAGAGGAGTGTGATGAAGGAAGCGGACAGACTCTGGGCCGAGAAAGAAGCCGGCGGATCTCCGCTTGACTACCCCGTGTACATTGTATCGCGCGCTTCCAAAGCTTCTTTCGCGAACTGCAACTATAGACATAGGACCGACAGCTAGCAGCGAAGCAACCAATGCTTGTACGTTTTTCTTGGGATTCGATAGGGAGCAGCGCAGAGTCAACATAATCTCTATTTAGCCGAGTCCCGTGGGTCTTTCGTATTTCTGCGAGTGTGCGGTCAAGCGATTAAAACAAAGACGTATTTCCAAATAAGTGTATTTTTTATTTTTCTGAATGGTTCCAGTCTGCTTTACCCAATTTCTCCCAGATATTTACAGGAACAGCTCTAAAAAAAATACAGTACTGCAGAATCTGGGAACGAATGTTCTCCTGAGTCTGTGGCCCGAGACCTATAGCTCCGCGCCCAGCTGAGGCCGCGACGCGTTAAGAAAGTCATCGTCCCGGACAGGCCTGACGGCGTGGCGAGCTTCGAGCATCTGATTATCCCCTCCCGCAGCCAATGAGATTGCTGCGTTAGCCGATTAAAGCGCCAGTGAACCACTTCCACGGTAGCAAGAGGCGTGAACGCAACAGACCACTCCCTGCGTTTTTTTACGTCGTCACTGACGACAGCGACCACTTTGAAAGGAGAAGTGGAGGGCGAATCGTCGTCGTTTTTTGTTTCTTTGTTTTCGGTTCTCGATCTAGTTTTATATCTAGTCTGATGGAAAAAAATGGGCTCATTCAGGGTATACTCAAGGTAGAATTTGAGTTTCGTCATTCACTCCTGTACTCTATAGAGTTTTCGTAGTAGAGGAGAACCGTGTTTCTCTGCCCGGGTAAACAAACTATGGAAAGCTCAAGCCCACATGAGCATCGTGACGCCAGTGGATGGACTCGAACGCGAAATGCTGAGAAAATGGCTCTACCTGAATCAATATAAAATAGATAAAAACGAAATTTTGCTCCGAGTCCACCTGAGGCTAATGTCCTTAAAACAAGAAATGACGTTGTGGGAGCCTGTACCAGCTGCTTCGGTGAAAACACTTGTCAGTAAGAAAGAAAACAGTATCATCTTCCCTTTTGATAAGTGTTTTTCTAATAAATATCCCTCGAGCGTCTACAATGTCAGTTCTTGTTTTCACGGTGTCAGGTTTGGGTGGGCGTCGGCTCACAGAAATAGAAAAATTACTTTTACTCGCTTATCTTTTGATCCAGGCAACGTCATGTTCTCAAACTTTCGCCTTCTATCCCAACCATTAGCGTCACAATATCGCGGAGTTTGAGCTTTCTGTGATGCATAGTTGTTGTACCTGGGTCAAAAAAACACGGTTCACTCTTCCGGGGAACTTTCTGTATTTTGTTTCAGGTTAAGTTCAGACTCAGCAGTCGCTACAAGCAGAGACGGGCTGGATTCTCGCTCGCTGACAGGCGTACATAAGCACTTTTTTTTTTTCAAAGCGGCACTGGCACATAGTTAAAGCCCTCACATAGCTCTAAGCACCATTGGGCGGCCGGGAGCTGTGCCACGGTGCGGTTGCCATTAGTGCAACTCAATACTGGAATCAAAGGTGCAGGAGCGCGCTTGAGCGCTCATCAAAGCTGTGCACGCCTGCTCTCTTCCCTCTTTGAAATGCCACAGAAAAATGTCCATGAGTATAGAAGAACGTTCAACGCAAACTATAGAAGCCGCTGAAGAAGAAGCAGACGCGTGAATTCTTTGGAAAGAATCGTGTAGCCTATTTCTTACGTTAAGCTGGAAACGCGTCATGCGCGTAAGGTGCTGTTAGATTCTTTATAACTGGTGGTGAGCGTTAATTATGAGTATGAAATCTGAGAATCACTAGAAAAAAGCATAATTACAGCTCTGGTCGAAGACCTGAATGCTTACTTTCCCGGTGGTAATGCCACGGCACAAAAATCACAGGGTATGAGCAACCTCTCGTTTATTCATTTGATTTCCATTAATCAATAATCTGCTGAACGTTTCACTAAGGGAATAGAGGACTTTACGCACACCCCGCAGGTGGGTACTTGTTCACAACAAGGTTCTTTCTTGGTACCTTTCCTTTTAATGCGAAAGCATTTACTGTCCCATGGAGGGCGTTATCAGCTCTCTGAAGCCGCGCCAAACGGCACCTAAAGTTTCCTTTCTAATGAAGCGAAGCCTGTAGTCTGTAGTATAGGGAGCCTCGGATCGCATAAACTCCGCAGAACACTTCCGCGGCGCTCAATGAGGTGCAGCTCATGCTTTCGCATCTCACAACTCATAAAAATATGCTTAAATGTCCTCGGATTTGTTTTTCTTTTTTTTTACGTCGTGCTTTTGTTTAGGGATTTAATGCTGGGTAGCTGGTGGAAAGACTCACCAGAAGTCTTCCCGATGTCGACGTGAAATTCGGGACACAACAATACACCATTGGACTCACTAGAAACAGACCCCCTTTGAGCAGTAGGGTTAGCAGGGTGGAACAGCGAAAATAGTAGGGTCACCCACAGACGGAATGATGCACATGCTTCTTCTTGTGGCGGAAAAGACCCTATGAAATAGAAGCGCGCGAATCCAGTCCGGCCGTGCTACGAGCGAATGGGACCAATCAAGCGGTATCAAAAGCGATAGCTCCATGGTCGTTTTCTGTATGTGATTGGTTCATCAATGACAGAACACGTACAGAAACACGGCGAACACCATGATGGTGCGATTTCGAGGCTATCTGGTTGGTTCTATCTGCTCGTAGTGTTGGCTGCGTCTGGACTTCAACGAAGTATAGAGAGCCTATAGATTTAAAAGAGGGAACAACTCAAATCATAGAGAGAATTTGAAAGGTAGTGGCGGACTTCTCCAGCGCAGAGATTGGTCGCAGGCATGGGTTGCGTTGTCGCGTGACGAGGAAGAAACAACGGAGGCCACAAGACGATGCTTTAAGATTCAATAGAAGGCATTGCTTGATTCGGGTGACGCACGGGAGTTCTTAAATTTGTTGTAAAGTATTAATGTTTTACAAAGATTTGAAAACTTGTACGTATAAAACTAGAGGTTCAACACCAATTAAAAGTGCAATATAAGATGGAGTGTGTTCATTAAAAAAGAATGGGTAAAAAGGTTCGACGTTGTTCATGAAACTGTGGAAATACTGGTATGCCGAGAATTTGCGAACAGTAATCGCAAAATGGCTGTCCATCTCTCTTTATAGAAGGTCGTTCTCGATGCCTGGCGCTACGCCACTCGCTCAAAATAGGTTTACCAAAATGAAGCTTATTAGGGGGATCAGAGTCCCGTTCCACCTGCCATGGAGATCTTATCTAAGTTGTAAAGTTGTTCTGTAATCGCTGACCGACACGCTGCTGAAGTCGATCACCCTATTTAGCATTTACGCAGGTACGGCTCTGCTCCCCTCACTCCCCTCACATACTCCACTCACCCACTCACTTACTCACTCACTCGCTCCCCTCACATACTCTACTCACCCACTCACTTACTCACTCACTCACTCACCCACCCACCCACCCACTCACTCACTCACTCACTCACTCACTCACTCACTCACTCACTCACTCACTCACCCACTCACTCACCATCACTCACTCACTCACTCACTCACTCACTCACTCACTCACTCACTCACTCACTCACTCACTCACTCACTCACTCACCCACCCACCCACTCACTCACTCACTCACTCACTCACCACCACTCACTCACTCACTCACTCACTCACTCACTCACTACCACCCACTCCACCCACTCACTCACCACCACTCACTCACTCACTCACTCACTCACCCACCACTCACTCACTCACTCACTCACTCACTCACTCACTCACTCACTCACTCACTCACTCACTTGCTTACTTATACCCACACAGTCATAGGCAACAACACAGCGCGTATGTCTCCCTCCAAATCAAGAAATAAAAGGTAAAAGCAATACAAGAAATAAAAGCACATCACATGCCGCGTACACACCAACCCAAAAAACATCAAAAGAAAACAAATGAACTCCACGCACACCAGTGAACACACCAGTCATCACCAAAGGTAATACCGTCGCAAATTATAAAGCGCCGGACAAAATTAGGCACCTGCAACAATTGCAGCACAATTCAGTCATCAAACAGCCACACAGCCATAGGCAACGTCGCAGCCGACATGTACTCCCCCCCCCCCTCACGCAGAAAAAAAAAAGCATCAATAGAAAAGAAGCGAACTCCACGCAAACCAGAAAACACACTACCCACAAAAAGCAATACCGTTACCCATCAGAAAGCGCTTGACGTCGGTTTTGAGTTGTACAAAGCTGTTCAAATTACTGCATTCTGCTCCCAAGGTATTACGAAGACCGGTTATCCGGTAGTTGAGTTTCTGTTTTTCATAGTTAGTCCTGATTCCAGCCATCTGCCATTTGTTGTGCCGGAGGGAGCAACAGCGATCGTCCCGAGTTTCATTAAATTCTCATATAGAGTTTATTTTTGTGTAGGAATTGCGCTAGTTTAAAATAATAAACCTGGTCTGCTTTTAGCATGTTATGTAAGGTGAACTGTTTCTCGTAATCAAAGTCGTGCAGGTTTCCAGAGTAATTAGCATGCATACGTAGAACCCTATTTTGCAGTACTGAAAGCTGATTATGGTTTCCAATGGTCATAGTACCCCGTACCAAAATGCCATATGAAAGATAAGAATAGAACAGTGAGTGATAAAGGCACTTTTTCAGCCAGAGCGGTATTAAATTTGTTATTCTGTGCATACACCCACGACACCTCGATCGCTGTGTCTTGATATGCCTAACTTGTGTATTCCATGTTAATTCTTCGTTAAACCGAACCCCAAGAAATTTTTGTTATGTTACTTGTTCTAAGACTACATTGCTGAATTCAATAATGACGGCGTCGTTATCGTGTTTATTCATAGGCCGAAATATTACACATGTAATTTTAAACTCTTTCAGTTGCAATTTTTTTATTAGCCAATGAGACAAATTTACCAAGTATCTGTTTGTTATGTCTTCGAGATGTTGTTTAGTCTTTCCAGTAAAGAAAACGTTTGTGTCATCTGTATATATATATACATGACAATGTTTGGTGAACCCGAAATATTGACTAATGGACCCAGCATGGATCCCTGCGGGACACCATATTTGATTGACAACTTCTTTGACGACACATCTTCAACTTTAACATATTGATATTGATTTTCAAGATGATTATTTAGTAACCGTAAAGCAATTCCCTGCCGGACAACATATTTGATTAAAAACTTGTTTGACGACACATCTTCAACTTTAACATATTGATATCGATTTTCAAGATAATTCTTTAGTAACCGTAAAGCAATTCCGCGTATACCATAGTGCTTAAGCTTTCTTAACAAACTATCATGCTGTACAGTAATAAACGCTTTTTTAAGGTCTAAAGATAGGCCTTCTGCGTATAACCTATGTTATCTATTTTCTATAACCTTATCTTTTATTTGAAGAAGAGCCTGGTCGGTAGATTTCTTCCCCTGAAAGCCAAACTGTGCCGCAGTTATTGTATTATGCTTAAAAATAAATTTTAAAGTCTGTGAACGATGGCGCGCTCAAATAGTTTCAATAAAATTGGTAAGACTGAAATAGGCCTATAGTTTTAAAGGGATACTACAACGAAATTTCGGCGCTTATTTTATGGTCTATATATGTTCAAAGGAGCAGTATCACATCGAACACACCAATATCTTGTTAAAAAAGTCACGAAAAGGAATTTTAAAACGAATTAAACGATTAGCAAAGAGCACCTGGTGGATGTCGCTAACGCCTCGTTTGTAATGCCCGTCTAGGAACCTTGACAGCTAGTGACGGTGAGTGTCTCGCCTCCGGCCACGACAAGAGAAGTAGGGAAGGAGGAACGCCCCTCTTCCCGAGAATCCCTTTTGTATGTTGCAGAAGTTGCTATTGTCCCCCTACACAGGGGTTTCCCAGGATTCTAATCAAGGGGGGGGGGTGTCCCAATGGCTTGGGGGGGGGGGGAGGCGATGCGAGGCGAGGCTAGATAAAATATAAAACTGTTTCTTTTTAGTCCACTAGCTAAATTACAGACGTCTATTAACCAAATGCTCGTACCCGTAATGTATGTTTCCCTTTCTCTATATATACACCTGAGAGGTGGTGTTTTCTACTTAATCTGAAAAAAGAATTTTATTTTTTCCTTTTTTTTTAGATTCAAGGGGGGTGTTCAGGAAAACTAGGGGGGTCTACACCCCCTAGGGGGGTCTAGGGAAATCCCTGCCCCTACAAGATTATAAAAGATTAATCCGTCACTCAAAATTCGTACAAAAGCAGCCGCTTCGGTGGCTGGAACGACTAGAGCCATCCCCTCGACGTCAGCCTCGCTGTAGCTTTGCTCGTCCCGAGACGACCTACGTCACAATTGCGTTGGATATCACGTGCTCTAATCTGGGCCTTCTCCGAGCGCTTGCTAGAGTGGGCCGTTTATAAAAAAATACAGCCACCAGGCTCAAAATACAGACGTGCGATTGTCATTTACGGATATTGTGGATCATATTCAACCTATTTTTGAACACGATGGATATATTTCAAATTTCGTTGAAGTATGCCTTTAAAGGACAGTATCATCCCCGCTTTTTGTGAATACGAGTCACTCTAGCAACTTTTAGTTGGTCAGGAAATATCCCAGTTATGAACATCTGATTACTTAAATAGGAGACAATTGGACTTGACGTTCATGATATATACAGTATACTTAATAGGAAGAGCTTTCATATGATAAAAGCCAGCAGCAGCAACGCAATTTTTAGGTTTGAGATCATTGCATCTAATTCGTTCGGTGTTGTTGGAAAGAACATAGTAACATGAAAGAAGTTAAGGATTTTCTTGTGCAATGTGTTGGACTGGCTTCCGTCATGTTTGGTAATTCGGCATGTACACCCATAGTTGTGAAGTGCTCATTCATTGCTTCCTCAAGCTCTTGGCCAGTGAACCTTACGTCATCTTTCAGCGTAATGAGACAGCGAAGTGAGTAGGAAAATATAACGAATTTTCTGTATTTATGGTTGATTATGTGATTTACAGCCATGATCAATCCGATTAGCTCAGCTGTTAACACGGATGCGTTTGTATTGATTCGCCATACAGACAGGCTGAATTATAGCAACACACCCTGCATAACCAATTCATTGCGTTCCACCTGTAGAAACAAAACTGTGTAGCTTTCAAAAACACTTGACAGCTCCATGACTTCCTTTTATAATGCTGACACAACATATATGTTTTGCTGTATTTCGTCGAAGTCAGGTTGCACGCTATTTCTACATCCTCCAAATGAGCACTTTTGTGACGCTTGTTGCTATTTGCCGATGCCTTGAAGCTATCTTTTAATATTCGGTCACTCAATGACTGCGAACTTTTACAAGACTATGTGTCACGCGTTCTTCAGTGGTGCTCGGCAATTCTTTTGTTAATCAATCCCCATTCCCGATAAAACTAAAGAGCTGTCAATATGCAAAAAGAAAGTCAATAAAAAAACTGTGTTCTTGGTTCGACTACTGTTTTGCGTGTGTCTGTGTTTCGCGACCTTGGCGTTTATTTTGATGATCATCTTTGTTTTTCCTACCATGTCTCTCGAATTGTCGCATCAGCTGTACGATTGATGGGCTTAATTTCTCGTTTGACAAAATACTTTTTATTTTTAATTTCAGTCTGTATTATTTGCATATTTTACAGACTAATTCGTTCTCGGCTTGAGTCCGCAAGTGTTGTGTGGAATTCTATCACCGACCGATGCATATCGCAAATTGAAAAAAAGTCCAGAAGAGGTTTATTAGAATCGTTTATGATCGTTATTTTAAACGCAGGTGTTTTTATGACTGGGTGTACATGGTCGAAACTCTCCGCTTACAAATGCTATCAAGTCTAAAAGTTGGGCGCGACTTAGTACTGGTACACAGAATAATTCATGCCCAGATAGACAGCCGCTTGCTGTGTTGTGTTAACTTTCACGTGCCTCTACGTTCCAGTAGACACGCCAGTTTGTTCTATCCTGGCCTTCAGGAGAAACTTTGTCCGATGTCCCGTATTCAACTGTCTTATAATGTCTTATCATCTGATACTTCTTTTGATGCTTTTGCAGACTATATGTGTCTTTGAAACGTGAACTAGAAACCTTGCTATTTAACTAATAATCATATTGTTTTCCTAAATATGCGTTGTTCACATTGTACGGACGTATCTGCACCACATCAAGACTTCGGTCGTTCTGGGGCACGGAATAATAAAGTATGTATGTATGTATATGCATGTATAAAGACGGGACAGAATACATCAAAATTGTAACCTTGTGCGCCAGCCTTCAGGCGACGAGCAAAGGTAGCTAGCTATCACACACGGCTTATTTTAAAAAGTGTGTTCGTTTTTGATGTTTTGAATATAGGAGTAAATCGGGTGTTGAGGAAGACTATGGATTCTGAGAAAGTATTGTGTGCTTAGAAAACATCTTCGCTTATCAAGTGACCCTTCGTTGGGCTCAACGTAGAGACTAGTCACAGGAGATGTCAGATGTCCGCATTTGTCGCCAGTCGGATGCCCTGGTGGAACAGCGGATATGAACCCTTCAAGGTAGACGGTTGCGTAGCACCATACACAATACAACCATATAGTTCAATATGGCGCGTACATCTTGCTTTGTAAATTCGTAAAAGACAGACCCAGTCTGAACACCAGTATTGATGCGAAAAATCTTTCAAGGTGTTCATCTTCCGGGAGCCTTCTGTTTAAGCTATTTTATATGTTGTCCAAAAGTAAGTTTGCACTTGAATATCAGGACTAGATTTATGTTCTCGTCGCGACTGCTGCAATGGTTGCGAATGTTAAGCCGGGGTCATACTGCTTATACATCATACAAACGACAGTCTGCATGCAGATCAGGGTTGGGCAGTATCGCGATACAAATGTATGGCGATAGTATTTCAGAAATACATTTCGTATCTGTATTTCTGTATCGCGATACATCTTTTCACCAGTATCTATGTTCCTGTATCGAAATATATTTTGCATGTTTCTTTGTATTGCCATACAATCAGGGTGAAATTTATTTCGTCACATTTCATGAGAAATACTCCCATCCGCCCCCCCCCAAAAAAAAAAAAAGTTCGCGCGCAATTTTTTTTTTTTTTACTTTTGAGGGCATTAGGGTCAAGGACAGCAGGGTAACAAGGACATTGTTACCCTGCTGACCAGGTTCCTTCCGATTCTCCAAACTATTTTTCTATGCGTCCTCTTCTCTCTTCTGAGAAGTGTTGCGTAATCGGGGACTCGAACCAGGTGGCGTGCCAGGAGTGGAGTCAGAGCATCTTCTGCCGCAGGTCCTTAGGTAGGGATTTCTAGAGTCATTGTTTGCTGGCATCCAATGCCCGCTGCTAACCGTCTCTCTTGCCTTAGCCTACACAGTACGCCCAGCTGGCAAAGCTGAGTCACAGTCCGCTGCAGCACGAACCTGTCGGTGGTTGACTTGAAATAGTAGGATGACTCACTCAGTGAAGTTGAACATATATATTAGAATGCGTCTGCGGCTGCGCCCGTAATATTGCACGGCTCAAGGGTACGTCATCAGCCGACGTGAACGTGACCCGCTGCTCTGGTGTTCCGAAACCCAGGAGGGAGGCCAGACATGGCCTCACTGTGCCGACCCAGACTTCGTACACCTGCGACTCGTCTTGAGCGCGCTGTTTCTCGGAGAGCTCGCACCTGTGCCGGCAATATCAGGTCGCAATCCACGCGGCCTCTGTTTGGATGATACTACACTCTTTAAAAAAAGGAGTCTGCACGACTCCCTCTGGGGGTATTTGCGCGCCGCAGATTCGACACCTTTTCGACTCTAGTTTGTAGAGTCCCTCGACTCTTTTTTTAAAGAGAGTCTCCACGACTCCCTGTGGGGGTCTTTGCGCACCACACATTTGACTCTTTCTCGACTCTTGTTAGTAGAGTCACTTGACTCTTATTTAAAAAAGAGTCCTGTGACTCTCATCACACTGGAGTCATGGTAGTGTATGGAAGACTCCAGGTGACGTAGTCAACTGTGACTCTTTAACGACTCTTATCTAACGGAGAAAGAGAGTCACTGGACTCCTTCCTGGTAATCCCAGTGACACTGTAACAAGAGTTGTGAGGACCCTCCTTTTATGAAGAGTCCCGTGACTCCTATGGCAAAAGAGTCATGGGAGTGTATGAGCGACTCTCCGAAAGATAGTCAGTGCTGACTCTCACTTTGTCTGGAGTATAGCAGCCCTAGTCAAGTGTCAGTTTGTTGAACAAAGTGAGGCATCGTGATCGTTAGGAGACTTCTTGCCGCCTGCGAGGTTCAACTTGAATTTCCCTAAAAAAGAGTAGTAACATCAACTGTGTGAAAGTATAAAAGTTGAAATGGAAACTTCGATTCCACCTAAAAGAAGCGGTAACATCAATTGTCTGCAAGTGTAAACGTCGAAATGCAGAACTAATATCTTACAATTTCCTTTAATGAAACATGGAAAATGAATGATGATGGTCCTAACGATGCTGAACTGAATGCTGCTCTAAAATTTATCATGAAACACAACAGAAGCTTTTGGAATTCGCACACTTCAAAAAAAAGTTCGTTTTTGTTTTAATCGGCAGCTTAACTTTCTATTAGTTTGATTACACTTATCATTTAGAATAGTTTGTATATCTTTTTTATCACACGTCTGGACTATTGGCAACAGCTGGTGTGAACCAGCATGTTCTGTTGCTTCATGCCTGCTTTGCGTGGACAGGTTGGTGGCAATAAATTGCAGGAATCTTCAAATTTAACAATAAAGATAGCTGTTTTGTCTCAGCTCATATCACTGCCATTTGTGCACATGTAGCTTCATGAGTCCTACCATGCAGGTACTGCAAAACAAACCAGAAGTGTTTAAAACAATTACTTTATTAGAAACTGATGTGATACATATTGGCTCAAAAGCCTGCTTCGGCTTATCACAGGTGTTTTATCACAATAACTAAACAAATAACATCATAAGAAATAAGACTAATACACAAAACTGGTTTAATTATTAGACAAGAATGAAAATAAATTACAATGACAAGTTTTGTGGAGGCTTGCTTTGCCTGCTTGGTGTTGCAGGATTAAATTAGAATAAAAATAAATTACAATAAGTTTCCTAAAGGCTTGGTTTGCCTACTTGCTGTTTTTTCAAAGCTTTGTTTTTCTTTCTGCAGTTTCTTCTTTTATGGTTTGGATCCTCAAATCAACAGATGCACAAAAAAAAAGAAATCTAACAGAAGTTTGGATACACAATGGAACACACAAACCTTTGTATTATAGCTGGAATATTCACCAAATACATATGAAAACATTAAAACAGTAACCGTTATTGATAATTCTTTTTTCTCTGTTCTAGGAATGTGCTCCGAGTGCTGTCACAACTTTCACAGCTCTTACCGAAATCTTTGTATTTTTTTACCCATGAGGTGCTCAAGCACCAAAAGTGTGCTTCGTCGATTCCCCCCCCCACATACTGACCTTTCTACGCTCAGTACATGGCTAATACCCGAGAGATTCCTGCTGAAAAGTCCAGGATGTCGATTCATAGGTCCTCGCAGACAACGCACATGCTACCAGATGTCCATGGGTGCTTTCCAGTGAAAAGTAACGTCGGGTTCCCGAAATTCTTTACTGGGTCCTGGGAAAAAAAAGCCCAATGATAAGAAATAAGTTCTGGAAGTCAGACGAAGTTGTAGGTGAGCAAAGTAAAATATTCGAGGACATGTTAAGTGCCCACAGTGTCATAGATGGAAAGTCCATGCAGCAGAGTGAAGGCAAGTGAGGCACACGCCCATTGCTGCCTTTCTATATTTCGCTTTCCCCAATTCTCACTCGATTGTGAAGTGTTTCGTACGGTGAAACCAGTGCATCAGGGTGTCTACCAAATTACTGATTTCAAATTCCCTGACTTTTCTAGAATTTCCCTTGACTATTTTGATAAAAACTTCCTGACCACTTCTGGGTCGAAGGATCATAATTCGGAAACGTTATTCATCATAGTCGTGCCAACGCGCAACTGTCAAGCTTTGTTCCGCCTCGCCGTTCCACTTTCACTGGTCATTTTCCCTAATAAAGCCAACATTTTGACGATTTTCCTGAGAATTTCAGGTTGGTAGACACCCTGATGATGTATCAGGTTACAGATGGACACCACAAAAATGCAGACCATTGCATTCAAAATTATTTTAGCCATCAGGAGGAACCTAAAATATTACCATGGACAGAGATAGAGAGTGGAGGGGCGGGGGAGGCTGCTGCTGCTATTGTCTACTTTTTCTTTTAAAAGAATATCAATTTAAGGCTCAAAGGGAATGTAAGTAATAAATCAGTAAGTGCACTGAGAGCACTTGAAGCACAAGGGGCACGGTCCTTACTCAGGAAAGAGGGGAGGGTACTAAGTCTAGCTGTACCTGTTCTGCAGCACCCGGCATAAGCTAGGTGCTAGGCAACACTGGGGCTTATCTAGCTGAGTGTCTAGTACAGTCAAAGAAAGCATTATAAAATTCTTTGCTGGGCAAGCTGCTTCGTGGCTGCAATGAAAAAAGAGTACATTAAGACAGGGACAAGAAAGGAAGGGAAGACATTTTTTTCTGAATAAACTAGTTGGTAGTGAGCACTTGTTTCTCCCTTTCTCGTCCCCGTATTATTGTGCTCCCTTTTTAGTTGTAACGAAAGCAAGCCACGTTGGAATTTGGAGAGGGCTAAAAGCTTGCTTTAACATCTGTGTGCATGTGAGGGAACGCTTCATGTACAAGGCCTACTACAAGGTAGTAATCATCACAATTTTCCATCTGAGTAACAAAATAATGCATCTCTGCATTACAAAGTATCCTATACCTTTTCGTGTGCTGTACCGATATAGGCATCTTTTGCATCCAGAAATGGCAGGACACTAAAACTAATAGTAATTTGTTTATCGTCTTTGCTTAGATAAATGTTACTGAAGTTTGGCAGGAAAGAACCGCCTTCGAATATGGTCTTTGGTTTGTTTTAAAGGGGGACACTACCCAGAAGAAAAAAAATTCTACAAAAAAACATTGATTTTGAAAAATTACATATTTACATCCATCTACATCCAGAGAGTACTCCCAGAAATATTTACTAGTTTACACTGCATAGTTAATTTTTTATAAATTATTTTTTGTCCACCGAAGCTAAAGAAAAGGTAGGGTTTGGAGCACTTTGAACACATTTTTCTCCGTTCCACTTTTTGGTATAAATTCCATTTTAGTCAATCTATCGTTTGATAATGGCAATGCAGGGAAGGCTCGTTCTTCACTTCTCCTGACTAAAATTTAATAAGGAATGCGCCTATGGAGTTTGTCACTTTACGGATGTCTTTTATAAAAAAATGTTGACATTTTGTCGGAGACACAAAAGACCAAAAAGTTGACCAATTTTGCAGAAGAGAAAATTTATAGAAATCAATGACTTTTTACAAAAACTTTCCATAGGCGCACCTCCTAGGCATTCTGCTACATATCTAGTGAATAAAAATCTTGAATATTGTGATAGTTTTCCGACGACAGATTAACTAAACAATGTAGCGGTGTTGCTGATAAAAGCTGCCCTAAGTTCCTTGCCACTTAACCGACAGACCTGAAAGTTTGTCATAAACCCTCTAGCATGACCACCAGCCTACCCTGTAAATTTCATTAATTTTAAGCCAAGGGTTCCAAAGTTGACCCTCCCAGAGGGTGTATCCCCTTAAGTCATGGCCAAGTACTCCTAATAAAATATTGAAATAACCAGTTGAGAAGACAGCGGATGATACTTATCTCACTTGGTCTCCAGCTTTAAAAACAACAACATGCTTACAGATTGGCATAGCGAAGACACCCTTTCAAACAGATTTATCTTAAACAACCATAGTTACAGGTGATTTATCTTTAACATGAGTAGTTAGATCGACCATGCAAACGGCACGGCTTTCCTCCGCTCTTGTCCCTTCCCCCATCCTGTTTTCTTTTGCGAAGATCGGCATTGATAAGAACAGCGTAGGCCTCGACGACAGCAAACAGAGCTTGTTAGTGGTTGTCCGCACTAATTTAATCATAACAGTCTAACCCTCTTTTTAAAGAATGCAAACAAAAAGATGCTCTCCCCCTGCAAGAAAAATGGAGTAAAGTGGATTAGAGTATGACCATAGCACCTCTATACTCACAAAGCCTGCCAGTTCGACGACGGAGTCATAAAGTGCCTGGTCACAGATTTGGAGCGTGAGGATTTGGTAGCACAGAGCATTAAAGAGCCAGTCCTCGGAGAACCTGGACGTCAGCACACAGCTTTGCAGTGGCGAGGACCCGAAACATACTTTTTTCGTGTTTCGCGTCCGCTGCGGCGAGAGACTTCTCTGTTGTATGCCACTCCACCTTTTCCATTTCGGCGACCGCTTCTCTTGGCAATCTGCCAGGTTTTGTCAGTATAAAGGAGGCTATGGTACGACCACGGTGGGTACGACGTATGCTGGTGCTCTGTAGCGAGGGCGCCATCCTGCTGTGTAGTCTTTGGGCAGCCCATTAGACCACAGAACTTTAAGAATGTAGAGGTTATCTATCCTACCTGTGACATTATCTGCAACTCGCAAATTGCAGTGCTGCATTGGATTGTTTACAGCAAGGCATGCAAGTGAGTCATGTTTTTTTTCCGCAAAACTTTCAAATGACCCAATTGTTTACCTCGGCAAAAACTGCACGGTTCGGGGCACAGCCACGCATGCGGCAAGGCGTTGACACCGAGAGGTCCTGTTCCCTTTCCCTCGCTGGCTCTTGTGGTACCCTTGTCTCCGTCAACTGAAAGGAGAATCCCTTTAGTGTCGTGCATACTTGAGCCTCCACTGAAGCAAAAATGATTCCATATGAACCTACTTGCCATTAAAGACCGAAGTTCACTTCTTCACTCTTATTTTCTACCCACCTAATACAGTGGTTTGTTAACAGGACCACCACCGTTACCTAGAAAACTCATTCGTAATGCAAGTCCTCCGTAGTAATGAATCATGTTCAAGGTCTAATTAAACAACAAGCATGGGCACTAAAGACACCTTCCTACATGGGTGAGAATTAGTGGACCCGATTCGGCTAACATTTGCGAGGCCTAGCTTGACAACATAATAAATGACATTGTTTCTGGTCACCTTATTATTTTCTTAGATGCCTTGGCATTAGTTCTGACCTTGGACTGGTTTTGAGCGCACGAATATAATGTTTGCTAACATCGCCATGGGAACCACGAAGTTCTTTCAAAACTAAATTGCAAGCTTTAAAATAAAATAAAAAAAGTTGTACCGATGCACGAATATAATTATCATTGTCTATGATTGCGCTGGCACCTGTTTCCAGAAAAATCAACAAATACAAAAGTAATGCACGAATTATACATCGTGAAGAGGCCTGCCGACAACCTGATGAACAGCGTATTGAATGCCAAGAACCCATGAACTGTTAAGTTTTCCGTTCACAGCATGGTTCTCTAAAGGCCCGTTCACACTCTTGCGACCACTTAAAACTGGGTTCCTTAAAACCTCTTACAACGAGAGGACACACTGGCGCCATCTATTGGGTATCAGTGTAAACTTGGCGGTCCGGCATATTTACTATTTCTCTTGCGCATTATCCTTTCTTTCTTGGCTCGAAAAACTTTTGTCAACGTTATAAACAAGCCTTTCTTATAGGTATTACGCACGTTTGACCTCGGAAATCCCGCGAAACCTTCGCTCTTGCAAAATGCAGCTCCAGGGTCACCGCATAGATGGCGCCAGAATGCCAGTGTGTTCCCTCGTTTTAAGAACTTTTAAGACGTTTTAACAGATCTCGTCTCTCTCAGTCGTACTCGGTTGCAAGAGTGTGAACGGGCCTTAAGACTCAAGTTTTTGCCAACTGTGTTCATTTTCTTTGAATCTTGGAAAGTGCTTCCAAGATAGCAGTGCCCATGCATCCTCCCGAAGTTGCTGGTGCATTCTTGGGACACCCTCGGAAGCTTCTGCCGTTGACTTTGGAAACCTGTGGATGCACACATACTGCGGTTCCATCCTTCGACCTGCCATGCCCTTCTTGACGCGCAGTCGTCTCACGACGTCACCGGGTCCTAAGCCCACAGTGTCGTCGTCCCTGTATGCACCACACATATTTGTTATATCTTTGTTTGATTATTTTTAAATCACGCTATTTTGTTTATTTTTGTGTTAAATGATTTTATTTTCATGTAAACTTCAACTTAGCTGGTCTTGACATGTGCAGTTTCAAAGAAATAAGAAACAAAATTTTGGTTTCTTTTTACTTCTATGAAACAAAATAGTGCAATAGCAAGCGGGCTTGGCGAGATACTTGCATGCCTCCTGCACTTGTTACTTCTCCTTGGACCAGTCGTGGGGTGGTTAACACTCTCTCACTTTAAAAGAAAAAATTATCTCGGACCCTCTGGTTGTCCCATAGCGGTAGACATCTGTGTAACACCACTTTGCTGGCGAAACTTGAGGACTGCAATTCATGTGTCGGTGGCAAAGGGTCGGCAAGAAGGACCTTCACAACAAGAATGCTACCGTATCGTTGCTTCAACCGTAACAGAAGATAAGACACGTGTTCCACGATGCTTCAGGTGGTCTACTATTCTCGAAAATTCCAAATGACACTGCCTGCACGATCTTCAACAAGGTAACCTACAACGAAAGTATGCAATGTCCTTTCATACAGCAGCGTGGTAAAGTTTCACGTTCAAGGCCACACCTACAGAGCAAGAATACCAGTTCATTCCACCATGACGTCATTCGATCAATGTTGACAGGGGCGTCCTTGTTGGACAAGGGCGTGGTGACGTTTTGATGGGATTTAGGATGACACAGAATTTATTTAGAGGTCGAAGTCTTTTCGCATATCACGTCAGACAGACAGGATGTCAGGGAAGGGACCGCGGTCAGTCCTTGATGGAACTTTTTTTTGTTTTTTTTTGAGCCCATCGAAGACTTTTTTCGTCTCAAAACCACCACGTTCAAGGCAAAGTGCCAAACCTACGGGAAAGTAATTTTGGGATTAAAAACTTCCACTTCCAACTTCAAGCTTCATCTGATTTGGCGTCTCAAACAAATTTGAAAAATGTATTGCAGTATCAGTATTTTTGTATTTGTATTTCTTTCCTCCCTAAAATGTATTCCTGTATTTATATTTCCAAAGACTTTTTGCCTCTATTTAAATTGTATTTCCGACACGTATCGCGACACACGTTTACAGACATATTTCAGTATCAGTATTCTAGCTGCTATTCTAATGTATCCCAGTATTGGTATTTCCGAATATATTTTTGAGTATTTCTGCCCAACCCTGATACAGATTCGAACACGATTCGCCGCGAGACCCGTGCTTCGAATGGAGCATAGCAATGAGTTCAAGGCTAAACTTGGCACGCGCACATTCTAACCCCAAATATTGCGGTGACTTGTGTTTGAAGACTGTCTTTTCTTTTGTATGGTGGATGAGCAGTGTGATCCGGGTTTAAAGGGGTACGGAAACGAAATGTTTGCATTTCAATTTTTTTGCTTAGATGTGATCCATGTTGATCCGGACGCCTGGAAACACTAGCCTAGACTAGCGTTTCTCGGCTGCGGGCAAAGAGGTTATGAAAACTAATTTTAAAACGAATGAACATATTTCAATATTGCGTCTGGTGGCGGTCTAAGATGTTCCGTTAGAATGTCGTCACGTCATGAGTTCCCAAGAAGCAGCGCCAGTTCACGGCAGTATGGCTCTCTCGTGGAGTTACGTAGTCCTGAATGTGACTTGGCGGAGAACGCTCAGAAGCTGAGACTGCAGCAAAAGCTACAAGCAGAAGCTAGCCCGCGCTTCTAGGTTTTGAGACATGCATTTCAAGCGCGAGCGCCCGATCGTCCTGCAGGAAAACGCTTAAAAGCAGCGACCTCGAGCTCTCGTGGTTGTGGCATTGGCTGAAGTCTCAGCTCCACCGTGCTTCTGCAACGTGCATTTCACAACATCGAGATCGCCGTTCTTTGCAGACGTTAGGCAGGAGCACCGTGGGCAGGAGCTTGATCTCAGGATGCGGGGACCTCTGTCAGGAAAACCAAAAGCCATTGCTGGGTACTGACGGATCTTTCTACTTACCGGTTCCCTCGAACCACTACTTCTGCGGTGCGAAACTAACACGGTGAACCGAACCCTCGTGGCACCTAAAATACCGGCATGGCAGCAAATGATGTTATTGTCAAGCTATGTGTAGGCTATAGGGAGTACAGTCCTCGAATATTACTACTAGGCGAGATTGTCACGCGTTGTCACCACCAAGCGGCAAGGCTCGCAACTAGGGCACCCCTGACCGTGCGAGAACTATTGACGTGACAAGCGCGATATGCATTGCCCTTCTCGCTGGCCGACTTTGAAGCGAGGGGTAGAGCGCTCCCGCTCACGTCATTTCGGTTCCGCACCCATTTAAAAGAATCTGCACCGCGCCGCCGACCTGTACTTACAACCTGTACCACCCACACGCGCGCTTGATGGTGCAGGGTCGGCCCTGTTGGAAGCGTACGCGTTTCTCCTTCGGGTGATTGACATGCATCCGGTGAAGTTTCAGCAAAACCTCACTCCGGAAGCTAGGAGTGCGCACATTATTTTTTGGATGCGCGTCTTTTCCCGTTTCGTTCAAAACGGTACATCTGCATCTCGAAACCTGTCGCGACACTAGACTCGCCAAAAAGATGCATCGTGTAAATAAACTTCCAGTATAACTTCTTTAAAAAAAAAAAAAAAACCGATGGCGCCTTATAACCGCCGATGGCGCCCCATAACTGCGACCACATCGGCGGGCAGCATCATCGTTCAGTCACTCCTATAGACTATACTTCGTTTCAGCTTGGGTCAAGACGCAGCCGATGCTACAAGCACGAGCGTGGGGCCCTGAACAGTGCCTGTACTGCACGAGCGCGCGTGCTTGGCAGGGACGCTGGAAGCCCGGAGCTCGCGCTTGTAGCATCGGCTGCGTCTGGACCCAAGCTGAAACGAAGTATAGTACATCTGGTCGCCGCACGCGCGTTAAAAAAGCTTCAACAAACGCCTCGGCACGTGCGGGTAAAGTTCATTTCATGATTGTTAAATATTTCTCCGTTATTTTCGGTCCAGGTACATACAGGAAACGAAACATTGATATTCCATCATTTACGACCTGTTGTGAGAACGGAAAACCGTTTTCTGGCACATGCCTCCGAATTCCCGCCGGGCAATAAAGTTTCGTCTGACAAGTGGCTATATCTCATGGGCAATTTCTGCGACATTGAGGCGACCCGCGGTCGGTGTTCATTGAACCCGATCTCAAGCTCGAATCTCCGAGCCCTGCTCCGAACTGTGACGCACGGCTCGTGCCCAATCGCTCGGTGACATGGCCTTCCTAAAGTCGCCCCTTGTGGCCACCAACCGCGCTGACAAACAGCCAACCGAGGCGCCTCCTGTCCACTGCCCTGGGGCTATACGGTTGGGAGCAGAGTACTTTGTTTCATTCAGTTGTCGCACAAGCGGGAACTACGCTTCAAATGCACCATTCAACTGCCGTTCCTGAGTCACGTGACGCATGTACTGATTCCACAGGAAAGACTGCCACTTGGTGCAACGACGAGCGCTGATTGGTCCAGCGCTACAGACAGCGTACTTCCTGTCAAGTGTATGGGTGATCGACACATCGGGCAATGAGCCCATGTTGTTTCTACGGTCGTGATAGCGAACATCCGCTATCAAACGAATCAGTGACTATATAATGAAAAGGGTTCGAGCTTATTATACCTGCTCTAGCGGTATCGTCATAACAGCGTCGGTCAGGCGTATCGAGATATATTCTGTCCTTGCCCTTAAACAATCCGATCAGACTGAACGAGTTTAAAGATCTTAAATTTCTTGAGTAGCAGCTTTTTTCCTGTGGACATCGACAACCACCATGTCTCAGCAAGCCGAATCCCACGAGAGCACCATTCATCAGATTACTTTAGATGGACTAGACCTTCTGCAGAAGACCCTCCAGAAGCCTTCGGCTGAGGAACAGCAATTCCTTGACCTGGGCTGTGGCATAGGTGATGTCACGCGTGAAGCGCTTCTTCCCCGCTGTCTACCCGTTGGCAGAATCGTTGCCGCCGACGTCTCCAAGGACAAGATTGAGACTGCTAAGAAGAACTTCGCACATCCCAAGATTTGCTACGACGTCCTCGATGCTCTAGACGATGACGTGTCCGCCTTCGTGAAGAAGTACGGTCAGTTCGATCGAGTCTACGCCATCTTCCTTTTCAACTGGGTGAAGGACCAGGAGAAAGGATTCAAGAACGTCTTCGAATTGTTGAAGCCCGGTGGAGAATGTCTCTGCATGTTCTACGCTTCCAGTTTCCATCTTCAGTTTCGAAAGAAGTTGGCCAATACGGAACGTTGGAAGAAATATGCGGCGGTAAGTTTTGTTGGTCACTTAGAAAAAAACGCGAAGGCAAATCAAGATGGTAGGAATAATATAAAAATGAACTCGTTAAAAGCCTAGATGTGACAGCCATCGTTCCAAGTTGGCAAAGACACTTTTTTTGAAGATTTCTCTGCTTTTTTGGTACGGGGTAATACAACTGTTAAGAATATTCATTGTCTTCGTGTATTACAGAAAAAGGCCACATCGTATTCTAACCAATCAAAAAAATGACAGCGACACGGCACCAATCTAGAAAAGTTACGTATTGTCCGAGTCACAAATGTTTATGAATATAAACTTGTCCTTGCATACAAACACCGAATTAAACAACCCAGATAGCACTCTCCTTTCACTTTCATCTTTACGATCAACGAGTACTTCATTTGTCATGCGTCATGCCGGTGCCTGGACTCACCCGCGCTCCAGGACAAACTACAGGAACCGGACTCTTAAATTCCATCTTCCCAAAGTAATAAACCGTATAGTAGCATTGGATTTCAAACTTGAGAACGTGTCTAATAAATTCATACATTCTCTCTTAGTCTGCCCAAGGTCAACTTTAATAGATAAATTGCGTGCGCGAAATATTGTTCTTTTTATTGCTGTGGTTTTTGATATTGCTATATATAAGTTCCTGTGCTGTTGCTGCTGGCGGAGGATATGGGGCTCTGACAAGCAGTTTCGTACTGCTTTTTTTCTACTCCTCCCTCTCTTCTTGTGTGAGGAGAAATCAAAAAACTCAAATTTGAATTTGAATTTGAAAGTCGAGCTGCCACACGACTGCACCTCAGAAGAAAACTGACGAGGACCCTGTTGTAAACTGGTATTCAGGATATACAATTTCATACCACGGCTACCACTGGTTACGTTTCGTTGCAATAGCTGCAATAAATTTATATCATTTTTACGTATGCCCAAAGTATAGAGCACGTTTTAAGACGAATTAATCGAACTCTAATATTTTTTTCATGCTTTATTTGCAGATTTGTGAAAATACCACCCCTGACACCGTAGACCTGGTTGGAAACGAAGCCCGTATTTCCTACATGAAATGGCTCTTGAAAAGCGCCAATTTGACCCCGACCTTTTGTGATGTCATACAAGAAATATCAACGCGTTACGGCACTAAGGAGGACCTTATACGTAAGCGCATTTTTTGCGTTCACCTCAAAACAAAAGAAATTTTTGTCATATTGTAGACATGAAACTGTTAACTTGGCCACCGCGCAAGAACTAGGTGGGCAACGTACAGCAAAGGAAAACCTTCAGCGAACCATCCCTCGATAACCGTGGTAACGGACAGAGAGAGACAAAAAAATTGTGACAAATATCAATTAATTTTCTACACTCAGTGATAATATTCAAATGAAACGCTTCTCAAGTTATTCAGGTACACATTTTACTGGTTCCGAACTGCCACGGGAAGGTGTTCCCGACTACGGAAAATGAGGAGGCAGCATGTCCCAATCTCTTACTCGCATGAAGCTCCAGTCACCCTGCCCAAACATTCTACAAAAGACGTGGGGTTGCTCCACAGACATGGTGACAGAATTATTTGAGGACATGCCTCAAGCAAGTTCGATGCATGTGTGCTTTATTGACACATGTTTCGAACATGTCTGCGGACAGTTTTCGTGTGACCAATTATGAAAGGAAGAAACATTTCTCAGAAAGTGTCTGGACACTGTCTTCTGTATGGTGCAGTAGCTGAGTGATTGGGGCCTAAGCTTTTACTAAAATGAGAGCTAAACTTGTTTCGATCATGAACTGTCCAAATGCGCATCTAAAATGCTCTTTTTTTTTTGTGGGGGGTCCGATTTTCAGGAGAACTGATGGAGATCAACCCGCTCACAGCCAAAGTAACCAAGGAAGAAATGCCGTTTCTTCGAGAGGAGGTGCTGAAGGAAGCGGACAGACTGTGGGCCGAGAAAGAAGCCGGCGGATCTCCACTTGACTACCCCGTGTACATTGTGCGCGCCTCCAAGGTTCTTTCATGAGCTGAACTATAACATAGGACCGACAGCTGAATGCTGCGAGCACCTCTTTTTAAGCTGCGATAAAGCAGCGGACCAACGAATGGTTGTACAGTCGGCACGGAATGAAAAGCGAACAAGGAGCGCATGGTTTTCGACCCGCGCTGAGTGACCTAGAGACGCAACACCGAAGGTTTGGATGCACTGAGCAAGAGTCTAACACATCGAAGGAGGAGCCATCTTTTTGCAGCTCCCATCTGGTTCAGGTGGTGCACCATCTAGCGAAAACCATGCACCCACTGTTCGCGTTTCATTCTGTGCCGACTGTACGTTTTGCTTAGGGATTCGACAGCATGCCGGCTTAGTCGACATAATCGCTATTTGTCTAAGTCGATTTGGCCTTTCGCTTTTCTTTAAGGTGGCGGTAAACGATTAAAACAAAAACGTATTTTCAAATAAATGTTGTTGTTTTTGTTTCTCGCAAAGATCCCAGTTTTCTGTCCGATTCCTCTCCGATCTTTTGGAACATCTTTGGAAAATACAGTACTGCAGAATCTGGGAACAGACATTTTCCGAGTCAGCAGCGAGAGCTTTTGCTTCGCACCCAGATGAGCCGCGACGCGTCAGAAAGTCATCGTCCTTGACATTCCTGACGGCGTGGCGAGCTTCGAGCATCTCATTATCCCTCCGCAGCCAATAAGATTGAGGCGATAGCCTATAAGAACGCCAGTGAATCAATGACGAAGCAAGAGGCGTGAACATAACAGGCCATGCCCTGCCTTTTTGTAAGTCGTCACTGACCACAGTTGCCATTTTGAAAGGAGAAGTGAAGGGCGAATAGTCATCATGGTTTGTTTCGTGTTTGTTTGTTTTTTCGCTTTTAGGTCTACTTAGATATTGTGGTGAAAAATGTGCCCATTCATGGGGAAGGTAGAATTTGAGTTCGTCATTATCTACTAGACAATTCGTTTCAGCTGAAGTCCAGACGCAGTTCTCAATGCGAGCTAATGGGACCATTTAAGCAGCGACAAGAGGGCAATACACTATTGGCCTTTTTAGTTTATAATTGGTTCAGCGATGAAGGACCATGTACAGAAGCATGAACAACAACGTGGTGGGGCGCTTTTGACGATGTCTGATTGCTCCCATGACCTCTTTAGCATCGATCGGCAGCGTCTGGACTTAAACGAAGTATAGAGAGCCTATAAATTTGAGAGAGGGAGAAAATCGAAGCGTTTGCAATTTAATGGCGGACACCTCCCGCGACAGAGACTGGTCGCAAGTGCGCATGCGTTGCGTTGTCGCGTGACAAGGAGGAAGGCTGGCGGAGAGGCAGAGACGCTTTGAGACGCTCAACGCTTTCGTCGCTTCCTCGAGGATCACCATTGCAAACGGGACGAGTAGACCGTGCGACCCGGAACAAGCAGTTCGAAACACTCAGTAATACAGGCACACTAGCCAGTACCACTCAAACGCACACACTGAGAGTCGTAGGTGTTTAATGATTTGTTATCGAATGTAACAGAGGAACATGGTCTCCATTTCATCCTTGAGACTGACCATGGTCGTCGAAAGTGTTTTTTCTAAGCAGACTTGTACACGTTACTGAAAAAGAAGTAAGGAATTACATTTACAATTACTCGAGGCTAAATTGTAATTAATTACAATTACAATTACCCTCCAATAAAAGTAAGTCACCGTTACCCCAAAAAGTAACCCGTTTTTTTTTAATTATTGTCCTCAAGTAAGAAACAAAAGGGAAGAGGGTTATTCAAGTTGTTATTGTTGCCACGTCTTCCATTTATTGACCCTGAGTATTTTGTGCGACAGCCGGCTCTCGAAAGTCTCGTCAGACATTTTGCTCTATTTCTTACTGGAGATGTCACTGCTACGCTGAACACCCTTTGAACTGAGGCACTGGGTGGGATTGCCATATTGCGTCTCACGAATGCTTCATGCTCTGCATTGAGCTTCTTCAGCGAAGCAATGGAAGTACCATTTACCTCGAAGATAGAGCAAAGCTTCGTCGTTGCAGCCGTTGCCTACCGGAAAGGATGTGCAACTCCCCGTAGAAAGTGGACAGCCATGGATCTTCGTAGAAATTGGACAATCGTGGATCCTCCGCCCCCCCCCCCCCTCGTTCAACCCTCTACCTCTTCAACACCTCCTTACCAGGACGATCTCGGGCACAGCGCGAATTTAATTTACATAATCAGACGTCATTGCTAAATGAGACGTTGCTAATTGAGACTTTTAAGTTTGCGTGTCGTTACCTGCACTCTCGGGGTTTTTGAATCATGTTTAATGTACACCAGCTTATTTGCGCCCTAACATTTATTTCAAAACGTGTTGTTCTCTACTCTCTAGTCCTCGTCCTTCGTGTTTTTCTTCTTTCAATTTTAAATATCGACATTTAAACAGGCTCGCCCTAATCAATTCAACAAAAACATCTCCTACTTATGAATCTTGGCCTTCCCCTTACAAAAGTCTGCCCCCTAAAAGGAACTCTGAAGAGTGCTTACAATAGAAAAAGAGGGGTCCCAGAAAAAGACAATACTCCGTTGTGGGATAGAAGACTGTCTAGCGAACAAGATCAAAAAAAAAGAAGTAAGAAATGTAACGACCGAGCTGGAAATCATTTGACCATATTTCCTAGGATGAGAACGTCAATGCGACCACTATCCCTACTACGGGATCCCCTAGAACGAGATGCCCTCTTTGACCAGCTCAGTTGACTATAACGAGTTGGTTGTGACGAGTGGACTTGTCCTCACAAAAAAGTAAGTAGCTTTTAAAACATGGTCAAATCAGGTGAAAAAAGCAGAAAAAGAGGCATCCTGTTTTCTAAGAGAAGAGGATAAGTGTGCACTGAGGCAGCAGCGAACGAGGATGCTTGTGGCAATAACACCTTCACATATTATCACATCTCTTTTTTGGTGGATTTTAGGACAAACGTAGCGTTCTCGCCTGTTGTGACATTATGAAAATGGTCGTAGTCACTATAACCGAGAGGAACATTGTTAATTCTTTACTGTGCATTTACCGCCTCGACCTTCTCGAAATGGCACACATTCACTTGGTGTCCTCCTCTCACCATCTTCGGTTTCAAAGAAAAAAACAGAGCGACTGAAAAAAGCAAAAATATCTTGCCCCCACCTCTTTTTTTTAATATTCATTGATTTTTTGACATTGTTGTTACGTTCCAAACGAATTGTGATAGTTTGACTGCGCTCGACTTTACCATAATAAAAGCGACCTTTATTAGAAGGGGGGGGGTATGCAAAAAATGTAACGGACTACAATGAAACCGTTACGTAAATATGTAAGGGAATTATTTTACAGTTACTCTAGCAAATATGTAATGGGCCCATTGCAGGAATCCCGGCAACAGTGTCTCTCGGCATCGTAACCATAGCAAAAACAGCGAGGCGGTCAGCAGCTGTGTGCCAAGGTGAAAGAAAAGAGGTCGCAACCTTGCTGTGCGCCAGTCGAGCTTTAGGCACTTCTATTGTTTTAAGAACAGTTTAAGCGCTTTAAAGTACCAGCGAAGGTGCCAACACACTGCTGTGTTTCGGTTGGGCGGCGGAGAAAAGCTCACCGGAGAATAGCTCACCGGAGAATAGCTCACCGGAGAAAAGCTCACCGGCATTTGAGCAAATGCGAAAAAAGCTCACCGATATTTTCTTTTTTTCTTAGCTTAGTGGATTGTGCGTCACACGTGGCAATTTAACACAATTAGAATTCGTCAGATCATTGAAAATAATTGTCCTCTTTTTTGTAATATTCTTAAAGTTCATTGGGCGTATTAATGACGCCTTAAGTATAAAATCAGAACATCGGACACCCGTAAAAAAGACAACATTCATTGAGATCTTTGCTGTGCGCCGTCGGTAGCTCTGTCAGATAAAGAAGTTTGTTTCTTACGAGCTAATATGAATAGCGGTGTGTGAACCGTTTTCATATTAGCGTTTTTCACGAATGAAACTTTAGTTGCGAGAACAGCTTCGTCCTGTCGTGTTTGTTGTCTTCACTCCGTCTTCGTCGTTTGAGCGGTTTTCATCGTGTATAACGTTTACCAACTCGCCCAATTCGCTACCTTACAGAGGACTAGTTTTTATATAGGTAACGAGTAACAACGGTGGCAGTGTGCAGCTCTGAAGGTCATGGGTGGCTCGCCGTAGAAGGGCACTATCACACAAAGGCAACGTGTGGAAACACCATGCACGAACGGCTAGAAAACGTGCTTGTCCGTGGAAGAAAGAAACCTCGATATCCTACTGACCGTCCTATCCTGTTTTCAAAGGTTAACAAAAGCTTCAAAGAGAATGTCAGGCACCGCGTTGTTGTCCAGTATGCACTTTCGGATTTTCGGCATTTAAAGTTTTGCTTTTTAGGCTTTAGGCAGATATTATCTGGTTTTCGAACTTTTTCCAGTTCTTCAAGTTCAAAAGGTTTTCAGTTAGGATTTCGTTGCCTAGAGAGTAAAGGCCCATTCACACTCTTGCAACCTCTTAAAACTAAGTTCCTTAAAACCTCTTACAACGAGAGGATACACTGGCGCCATCTATTGGGTAGCAGTATAAACTTGGTGGTCCGGCATATTTTCTATGCCTCTCGAGCATTGTCCTTTCTTTCTTGGCTCGAAAAACTTTTTGTCAACGTTATAAACGAGCCTTTTTTATAGGTATTACGCACATTTGACCTCGGAAATACCGCAAAACCTTCGCTCTTGTGAAATGCAGTTCCAGGGTCACCGCATAGGTGGCGCCAGCGTGCCAGTGTGTTCTCTCGTCCTTAGAAATTTTAAGAGGTTTTAACAAGTCTCGGTCTCTCTCGGTCGTACTCGGTTGCAAGAGTGTGAACGGGCCTTAAACCACAGAAAACACTTGCCGCAATTAATAATTTGGGAGATATTATGCAATGAGCTTAACAAATATTACAAAAAACACATTTTCTTTTTTACAAAGCTGACGAATTCTGACGATAATAAATTGATATATGATACCCAGAATCCAACAGCCTCCATATCAAAAGAAGACAAAAAAAATCGGTGAGCTTTTCTCCGCATTTGCTGGTTTTGCTGGTGAGCTTTTCTCCGGTTAGCTTTTTCTCCGGGATTCATTGTATCCACCATACTGCGTGCCGACCGGGACGAATCCCGGAGTCTGCACGCCGTATGGTGGATACACTGAGGAGTCCGGACGAAAGGTCGGAAGGTCCGCTCCCGCGGCCGTTTGGCTAACCCCAGCAATACGCATGCATTGAAATGGTTCTCCATTATGCTGCTTTGCGTTTTTTTTTTACTTTTCTGTATGACAGACACGTTTGACGCGGATAAACAAGCGTCGGTTTTACCCGGCGCACCCGCATCCGTTCGGCCAGCCGCACGATTGTGCATCAGTTAGCTAAAAGGGAAGCTGAAACACTACAAGAAAAAAAGAAAAGTTAGAGGTAAATTCTGGCCTAGTTTTTATCCCGTGAATCTGAATATCATGTCCGTTTTCTCCAAAGATGTAACTAAACGTGGGGCCACATGCTCGCGCTCGAGCATTGGCTGCGTCTGGACCCAAGCTGAAACGCAGTATAAAAGAAAAGTTCAAAACCTCCGACCAGTCGTGACGTCATACTAGGATCTTTGGGCCGCCAAGCGCGTGCCGCACGTGCGGACAGCGCGTGCAATTGCAAGCTTGACAGGTATATTTTTCCGCACTGACCCCAGTCGTGAGGTCTCTTTCTGACCTTTTTGAAGATAGCAAGAGTGCGCGTGCATAGCTTTGACAGGCGCTGAAGATGCGCGAAAGCAGGGATTCCGAAAATTCCTAGTGTGACGCCTCGCTCCCGGAAAAGAGGGGCTTCGGCGGTACATTAAAAATTAATTTATGCAGCCTCCGTGCACCGGATTGAAAAATAATCTTGATATTCGTGATTCTGGAGGCCGAATGAAGGCCATTGAAGTGTTTTTTTTCTCAGATACAGAACTGCTTCCGTTTCCCTCTAATGCACCACGTTGTTGTTTTAGTGTACCTTTACTTCATGTTGCTCGTTAGACAAACGCCTTGGCGTAACTAAACGAGCAGTCGAATTCGTATGTCAGTCCTGCGAACGTTTTCTGCTCTTTAACAAACCACGCGTGCAAGAAAAACAGTGACGAAAACAAAAAACAAAAGAGCTCCGCAATGCAGACATGTTTTTCGAAAATCTTTGTCATGTTACTGAGACATCCACTAACACCATACGTTACTTTATGCTACTATGCAGTATTGGGACAGCACCGCATTAAGTTCCCCTTGAGGGCATCTTTTTATGCAAGTTTACTGGGCTAGACGCTTCGTGGACTCCAAAATAGATGCTTACGGACACATCATGATGAAAGCTCTTTGTTTTCAGGTTTCATACCTATCAAGCTAGCTAGCAAGGTTGTTATTCCAGCCGGCGATGGAAAACAGAACCGCGTTACTTGCATTTGCCATGCCGCTTTTTCACGCAATGCCAACGGGCTGAGAAAAAAACAACATTCCTTTATCATGGAGAGCGCGTACACTGTTGCCAGTGGCCCACAGAGTTGTCATGTTTCTGAAAGGGTCTATTATTCCGTTACTAAATTACTTATACATGTAAGAGATTACAAGTAATTTCGTTACATGTAAGGGATTACAAGTAATTTCGTTACATGTAACGGATTACGTACTAGTCTGTTTCCAAGCACGGAACCCCGGACACCCTCGTCAAATACATGAAGTACCCAAGTGGCAGCCAGGGCCTCTTTCTCGATCTGACTGTATCGCCGCTCGGTGTTTGTTGGTACCCGGGAGGCATACACGACTGGTTGCCGATCCCCTGACGACTGGTCCTTGAGAAGCACAGCGCCCAACCCAAAGGAACTGGCATCTGCCGAGACTGTGGTCGAGTAAGCAGAGCTGCATGCCTTGCGAGGTAAACGTCAGAGGACAGCACGTTGCTGAGCTTATCGAAGGCAGCGGCTTTCGTTGGGCCCAGTGTCCGAACTGCGTCCTTCTTCAGAAAACCACTGATGGATGCGGTCGTCTGCGACAGGTTGGGCGGGAAGTGACCCACGCGGCTGAGCAGATCGAGGAACCGCTGGACACCCTGGGGAGCTAGTGTTGAATGGCTCTTGCCTTGTCCTCCGAATTGGTGGCGATGCCGCTAGCAGGCGCGATGACGCCTAGGAACCATACACTTGAGACCCCGAAACTGCATTTCGTGGAGTTTAGGTGACTCCGGCTTGGTGAAGGCGACCGAGAACCGCTTAGTGACGCCGGTTATGTTCTACAGTGATGCGGCCGAACACGAGAATCGTTCATAATCTTGACGACACCGTCCAGCCCATCAAGTACTGTATACGGGACATCTGCCGCTGAAAATATTTCGGGGCCGACGTGATGGCAAAGGGAGGCGCCTGATTCACGGTCGGGAGGACGTGGCGCTTGCGAAGTACCACCTGTTTGAGTTTAGTCAAGTCCACATAGGAGTGGCAGCCCCCATTTGCATCGGTAGGACGACGAGGCCCGCGCAAAAGGCTGTATAGCTCGTCAACACGACGAATCACGCCCTCTTGCTACACAGCAAAACGAACAAAAAAAATGCTACCATGATAGAGCTGGAAACTTGCCCAAAACGACGCAGTGCGAGACTCGGCTGTATGGTGAAGACTTCAGGAGGATTTGGAAGGAATTTGGAGTGCGCGACGCAGTCACTGCGTTCGAATGAGCTCGCGCGGCGTTCGAACCTAGTTAGAACGATCATTCGGCACTGGGCAGACGCAGAGATAGCTTCCTTTGTCTCTAATCCCTGTTCGAACGCATCTTAATCCCGAACGAAGGCAGCTGGCTTTGCGTCTACCCGCACTAATCATTCCAACCGGAGTTATGTGTTCTCATCCCATCCTGCCCCCAAGTTTCTATTTGCATAGTTTCCTGCAGGAACTGGCTGTCAGTATAGCAAAATAATTTGATGGCCTAGTTGGTTAAACATGATACACACAAATAGTGGACAGGGGACGAACACAGGAAGACAGAGAATACAGGACAGAGCGCTAACTTACAAGTAAGTAAGTTGTAAGTTAGCGCTCTGTCCTGTCTTCTTCCTTTCCTGTGTTCGTCCCCTGTCGCGCTATTTGTGTATCATGGCTGTCAGTATAGTTTGAGAAAGAGGAGCCAGTACATGCCCCGCCTCGACCGAGAGCTTCGTGCTTTCAACAACACTTAGTCGTGCGCGCAGCCAAAGCTCGGCTGAAGTGCAATGCGCGCGTGCTGAAACCGGAGCGTTATTATTTACTTGACGTCTCATGACGCTCCTACCCTCGCGTTGTCTCGGTGCGGTAGTCCCGTATATAGAAAGGAACCGGTAAAAGGCTTTCGTTTCCTTCTTCTTTTTTTTTTTATGACGAACCTGGACGACTGCACACTGAGCCCATTCTACGGAGTAGTAAAAATAATCCTGTCATGGAGCGTTCGATGCTCTCCCTTCAAAAAGAAAATAACGTAGCCAGCGCAGGATACGTCCATCAAATCGCCTAAAACAAAGGTTACATTGGCATGTGCGCGGCAAAGCCTGCAGCGCACCTGGATCCGATGTTGAGTCGCCTGTTCATTTTATGTATTACACCGTCCCTTATATTTTATTATTTGCATCACCATGACCCTTGCCGTGACGACGCACTTTTGGCGCTACTTTATTGTCTTCATACAATCGTAGTGTTGGCTGCTATATTGGGGGTCGGTAACTAAGCCACCTAATGAGAAGTTCTTCGGACCATTATTAAAATAATAAGCGCCACAGGAACCAATACAGCTTAAAGGGCCTCTTCAGCCAGCCTATATTACATGTAGGTCGTTAGTTTTATAAACCTCGTGGAAGGTACCGGGACCTCCTCGTGGAAATGTCCACGAAATGTCAGCTCGCGTGTTGAAGAATAATGCATATAAAACGCCTACGGAAATTCCCCGTATTGCAACTCGCTCGATAAAAGAGCCGCGACGTAACGGGATCAGAAAGCCGTCTCCTTAGAGATCTCCATCCTCCGCCCTCCTCGCCATCCATACATTGGTTCCTCACCCGCCGTTCCGCCTGTTATCATCGTCTCGTCGCGTCGCTCAACGCATCTCGGGTTCATATTACAGTCTGAGAAATAGGAGTTGTATAGGGGTACACCTCTTGTCCCTTATGTAACACCCCAAAACAACAATTCGACGTTCAGTGTGCACAGACGTCGAACCGACGATACCAACTTCCAAGAGCGGCCTGATAGTCGACCGATACAACTTAATTAAATAGCTAATGTGCGCATTAAAGGCTATACAGTAAGACAATCAAGGTTTTTTGGCCCCGCTGCAAAACCTCAGTGTTTTTTGTTTGTTTTTTTCTTGCCTTTCCGGATGAGATATCTGTTATTTTGGTTAGATAATTTAGCCTCTCGATTGAAGGTGTGAAGTGAAGATACATACGATCGCTATTTTAAGTCCGGAGAGGCCCTTTAGCCGAATACTTTACTGAGGAAATACATCTCACGCCGCGAAGATCCAATGAACTTGGGGCGGACATGTTTTGCGTAGTTGGAACGGTTGGACGCTCCGTGCTCTTGGGGGTTTTCCTGCTTTGAATTAGGAAGGGTCGCTCCCACCATCCATTCATCCATCCAACATACGGTTTACAAAAGAAGTCAGTGACCAGGTGGGGGCCAGCGGGTGCGTAGGAAAGATGCAGATGTCCTGTTCCCGTCCTCGTTCTCGCGTCTCATACTTTCAAGTGCATCCATTAACCGACACGCTCGTTTTCAATTGTAACTGTGTAGGAACCAGATTCGTGTGAATTGTAGCGTCTTCGCACGCGCCGTGCCGACACCAACTATATCGGATCGGCGTGACGTGAGAGTTGCACGTTGTATACTATAGCCTCCCAAACCACTGGAACACGATCCGCAGTTTCTGATGAGGTGGTTCGAGTTCTAAGATGTGGCCAGGCGCTAAAGATTTAATCATATTGTTTAGTTGTTTTTGTTTTGTTTTTTTAGCTTAGCGGTTTTGCGATATTGACATTTCGCGCGATTGACAAATTCACACGTCAACTATGACGTGTTAAGACTGTGACGGATGGACTCGCGAGAATTTCCTCGAAACCTTGTCATCTGCATCGGGACCGTCAAGCGTTTCGCAGCAAAGGATGCGAAGTACGCACAGTGTGAAGAGACAGCTTGCTTTATCAATATCAATCGATAAACTTCGTCGGATTTGACTCACTCGGTTTACTTTATAGGCCCGCCAAACTGGGTAAAGACCGCGAGCGTCAAAGAGCTCGCGGATGATCTCGAAGTATTTCGAAACTGTTCGTACCGCTAAAACAGTACGGTTCTCAAATGAGGTCCGCGGACCCTTTGGGGTCCGCGAAGGCATTCTAGGGGTCCGCGAAGCCCTGCCTCATCAGTCAAGCCTGGCAATAAAAGATGTCTTTTTTCAGATCGAGAAGGAATTTCTCCACTTTCGGGCGAGTTTTATCGTGTGTATGTCAATAAGAGAATTCTCCTTCACACTAGCCCTTAGTTATATTTATCTAATAAATTATTATTATATTTGACCTATACCTTCCCCCTCCCCTCACCACGACGAACGGGGTCCTCCATCATCTCCGCCGTTCCCCAAGGGGTCTGCGAAACATCGATGGTTGAGAACCACTGCGCTAAAAGATAAGTTATCCTCAGTTATCATGTATACTTATATGCGATGCTTGCACAGGTCGCAACTGTTAAGGAATCTGCACCGCGCCGCCAACTCGTACTGCCAACCTGTACCACGCCCGTTCGCAGCGCTCTACAGTACCACTTTTCAGCTCGTGGCTTACCGCCATGTTTGTTTCCTTTTTCTTTTTTTGGCTTAGGCTCAATTACGGAATTGGCTTAAAGGCAGGCTCCTCCAAACACTCACTCCGCCTCGAAAATGATACGTCAGAGAAATGTAGAGCAGCCATTGGCCGCGTACGCGTTTGTCCTTCTGGTGATTGACAGGCCTCGTATCAAGTTTCAGCAAAATCTCACTCCAAGAGTGAGGAATGCGCGCATTCTTTTTTCGGATGCGCTCGTCTTTTTCAGTCTCATTCAAACCGTGCGTCTGTCGCCCGGAACTTAGGCTCGCCACTTTACACTCGCCAGAAAGATGCACCGTGTGAAAATACTTTAAGTCTACTTTTTCGAAACGGCGTTCCGGCCGTTGATAGGGGTACTTCGGGGCTCTGAATGTTTTGGTACATGTCCGTGTCTAGGCTCTAGCAACGCTCGAGTCAGCGGAAAGGCTCGTGGCGTCGACCCGCCAGGTGAAGGACACACCTACGCATATGTTTCGAAAAATAAAATTCGGCACGTACAGGTAGTCAGGCAACACACCAGACCGAGCAGCAAAGCAACCGACTACCAAAAAAAATCTAAAACAAAATGCCGCTTTGTGGCGCCCGAGAACTGCGACCACATCTGCAGGCAGCATCATAGATCAATCGCTCTTACTACAACTGGCCGCCACACGCGCGTAAAAACCCTTGAACAAAGACATTTTCACACGCGAAATAGAGCTTTTTTTAAACTAATATTTAATCTTTCTGCACAGTTACTGACAGGAAACGAAGTTGCGAACTTTCATTATTGATGGCCCGTTTTTAGAACCGAATTCTGTTTCATGACATGTGGCTCGAACACGGTTGAGAACCATATTCATTTGTTTCTTTCTGCACAAGCCGTAACTTCGTTGCAAATGCAGCTGCAAACATCCTGCAATGCAGGCACACTACCTCTACTACCCACACGTACAGACATATGCCGCCGTCGGTGCAGTGTGCACGCGGACACCCTTTCGAAACTAAGTGCATATCGTCAAAGCATGCGTTTCCGAAGAGCGTTCGGTACATCATTCTACGCATATTTTTGTGTCAAGACCTAACAATACACAGTTGGACAACACGCTCAAAATACAAGAAAAAAAATAAGAAAAAGAAACAGAACCCTATGACCCGGTAGTCGCCGATGCCTCCGCATAGGCCGCCAGTCAGATTATTCGGGAGCAAACATTTTCGGAAAACAAGGACCGACGTAGGCGACCGTTAATTGGCAAGCGCTTGGGGTGTCAAACAGCTAAGGCTTTCCGGAAGAGCGACAAAACGAAACCGCGACAGCACATAAACAACAAAAAGTTCTCGTTTCACCCCAGCGATTCTTCACCGTTGTCGGTCAGCGTGTCTGGACACCGCTAACAAGCCCCGACGGAATATAAAGGAGACGTTGGCGCGGCTTCTATAGGTTTAGTTTCCCCAGGAGCGACGAAATCGGCTCTACGACGTTCTACCCAATCGAACGAGGTGCCATGGGGACAGCTTTGGCCGTCGCCGCTTTGCTCATCCTGGCATTCGCTAGCGGTACGTTCCCTGCATGACTCGCTTTGATCCCGTGGTCACGCTGAGAATACACCCCACAAAAGACAGACTGCTGACAATGTCTGAGGCATGTCTCTTCCTTGTATGACTCTCACATTGGTCATAGATAAAAACTGCCTGCAGATATGTTCGAAGTATGCAGATATGTATGAAGCAAACATGCTACAACATCCTTGAGGCTTGTCCGCAGACACTTCTGACATCATGTCTGCAGAGAAACTCCGCGCCTTTTGTATGGTGTATGGGCAGAGCGACTACGGCTTTAGAGAAAGTATCAGAGAACAAAATGACCGCATCTCCACGTGGTGAATGATGTTGATTGGGGCGAAGCTCTGGTGGTGCTGATGATGCTGATTTTATTGTTCATAAGTAGTGCTGACGGTGCTGATTTTTTTTATTGCTCATAGGTAGTGTTGAGTTCCGGGTTGCGTTTCGACTTCATTATTACTGCTTTATGGTCGGTGAAATGCAGAGCTAGTGGTTCTTCTAGCGGATCAGCTTGGATCCGCTAGAAGCCGTGGAACGCACCTCCACCGCTTAAGTCAACGGTCCATGTCAGAAAGAGAATGTGTGATATGGAACGTGGTTATATACGCATTTTAGCATTTGGCCGCAGCGCCCTCTCGTCTATAAACGTTGAGCCAATGCATGCAAAGTTTAACGCGATTATATACGTATTTGACCGCAGCGCCCTCTCCTGTATAGACGTTGAGCGGCTACATGCAACGTTTTATCCATGACATCCCCAGCTCTTGAGTTAATACCACATCTCAGATCCCCCTACTCGTCTCGCAGTCGTGGCCGAGTGGTTAAGGCGAAGGACTAGAAATCCATTGGGGTCTCCCCGCACAGGTTCGGATCCTGTCGACTGCGCAAACATTTTTTTTTCTTTTTATGTGAGCACGGACGCCGAACGGACGAACGGACGGACGGACGAACGGACGGACAAGGCTAAACCCTAAAGAGCTTCGCCACTAAAAAAAAAAAAACTTTTGGCGCATTTTTCGTTTTGAGTGCATAGCCGCTGTGTAGCTGAGATTAACGATCTTCGCATCGCAGAGGCTTGTCCTGCTTCCTACACGAACTTGGGAAGTCTTAAGTTTAGAATCTGTGTGGGGCTTGAGACCCTACTTGCTTAAGCACCTAGATGAAAACATCGGAGCAATATAGTGAACAAAGGACAGAAGAAAACAAAAATAAAAAATTACACCATCTTCCCGAGGGGAATTATGGGGTGATGCGGAGCATCGTGTTGGTTCCGAGGAAAAAGTCAGTTGCGTGCTGACGTCGAGAGATGGCACCACCAACTGCCCTAGCGTTACCCCCTACGCGAGCCTTCGTCGCGGCTCGCGGCAGAGAAACTTGGAACGCTCGCCGCTCGCCGTGTATTTTTTTTTCCCACTTGAAGGAGAGGAGACTAGAGGAGGAGAGTTGCGTGTGCGCGTGAGGTGTGAGTAGAAGCGAACGAACGCGCAGTGCACGCAGCTGGTAGAGAGAGAGAGCGGAGAGAGTAACGCGCAGCTGTTGGAGAGAGGGAAGGAGCTGCGCGTGCGTAGTGCGAGTGCGGACTACGACGCCGCGGGACATAGACCCGAGCAAGAGATGCTCCGCATCTAAAATTCGGTGCGTGCATGTCGTTCTGTTTATCGCGCTCATTAGGGAGTTTTAGAATGGGGAACCCCACCGCTTCGGGTTCCCCGAGCAGGTTGGGGCGTCGCACTCCGCATGCGCAGTGCGATGCCTGCTCGAGCGATCCAAAGCGTTGGGGCCCCTATTCCAAATGGCTAAGCGAAACAGGACCTGTGCTAGGGCTTCGGTCCCCGTTTCACATTGGGATTTCTCATTGAATAATCCCGAGACCCACCTAGGGCGGATTTATTGGTTAGCGGGAAAGTAGTCTTGGGTAAGTTACTTTTAAAAAGTAGTTGGTTACAGTCACAGACAGTTTGTCAAAAATGTATTGAACTTACACTTGCATTTACTTAAATATAAAATTAATACGTTACAGTTACAGTTACTTCGTCATAGTCACTTAGCTACTTTCAAGATACTTTCGTTTTTTTAACTATGAAGATATTCATGACCACACACAATGACTGCGATTTACATTTATTACCTTTATCTTTCTCGTAAGAACTCTATTATTACTCTTTCTCAGCTGACAAAAGAAGGAGATACCGATGAACAGAAGGGGTCCATTACAATAATAGGGAGGGGAGAAGATTGCTGAACCATTTGGAATTGAATAAAGTGGAAAATAATATTAGTATCAAACAGAGTAAAGAAAGGAGTGAACAAAAACAGCACAAAGTCGACTCGGAATGTGGTCCGCTTTTCTTTTAAAATTATTGTAGGCAGACTTGTACCGTGCGCATTACAAGTAATCAAATTACTTGTAATCGATTACTTTTAGAGTAATTTTGTAATCAGTTGATTACTTTTATAAGGCAGTAATCACAAGAGTAATCTGATTACTTTTTGAAGTACGTTACTATTTTTCCACGCGACCTCTCCCCCCCCCCCCTCCTCCCCCGGACACACCTTTTCTTTCTAAAATGACAAAAATAAAACTTGCTTCTTTTTTCGAACGAAAAAAAGATTTTTGAGGAGCTGTAGGAAACAAGGTCAGCCCCTTTGTATGTAGAGTTTCTGTGGAATGTCCGTTTTTGTTTCGAGCTGGGACTGGGTGTGAGAAGCCCCAGGGAAGCTCCAGTGCGTGGCAAAGGCCATTCAGGGCGAAGTTTGAGGGAGCAGAATGTAGCTTTGTGAGTCCTTCGTTCAAACTAGCTCCCCTCGCGCACACCACACAGAAATTAAAAAAAATCCATCCTGCTTACGGTACCTACTCGCAGCCCGTTGGAGAACCAGAACCCAAGAATATCTAAAGCGGATACAAAGTATAACAAAGCCAGTTCAAATACACGTCAAGATTCCGTATTTCCCCTACGTGGTTCTCGTGACAAGCAAGGTTTCGAGTTGAGAAGTGGTCGGGGCGATCTCTTCCGATGATGGATACTACACATGATCCGTTACAAATCCTGGACCTGATGCTCTTTTGTATAACATGCGAGTTTATCCACATGTGAATTATATATTGATAAGCGCGTGTGTGTGCGAAAGAGAGTAAGGGTGTCTTGGTTGCCAGAGCAAGAAAACAAAATACCTTTATTTGGAACCAGAGATTCCAAGAAGGAGCAACGACCACGAAGAGGGAACCCGTTTTTTCTTCTTCAATACATGTGAAAATGTTAAATATAGGTTGGAAGTAGTTCATTGTTATGAGCGCTAAAGATGTAAGTCCTCACACAATAAAGTAATCGAAAAAGTAACGGTTACTTCTTAAAGTAATGTCCAATTACTCTTGCTGTCGAGTAATCAAGTAATCTAATCGAATACTTTTTAGGCAAGAGTAATAGTAATTGTAATCGTTTACTTTTTTTAGTAACGTGTACAAGACTGATTGTATGCCACGCAGAACAAAAACTCGACCGTGGATCACGGGCTCACGGTTCCTGAGAAAGGGCAGGTCGTCCAGTAGAAACATCGCCTCTGGCCCCGGTCAGACAGTGTCTTTACTCTGTTTCACCTTATGATGTACCGCAGGAAAGGTTACAACCGCGAGCTCCTTGCTCTAGGGCATATCTTGGCGGCACAAGCTCTCGTGACTTAAGAGCATCTGCCAACGCTATGGGCTCGCGCTTCTAGTCTTCGCTGCGGTACAACATAAGGTGAAACGAAGTATACCAGCGGCCACCCGGCCCTTGCCTTCGCAAAAGAAATCTATCGCCGCGACTGCTACGCCACCGACGACAGAGGTTCTCGTTGGGCGTTAAACAGCATAAAATATTAGCGCAGAAGGACAAAGGACGAGGGAGGACTGGACAGGATAAGCGCTACTTTCAACTCACGTTTTGATGAGAAGATAAAGAAAGTAGGGTACGTTGTTGGGCTAGTTGGTTCATCTTAGTTAAGCGTATCAAATAGCTAAAAAAGTCAAGGACAAGAAGTGTACAGGACAGGCGCTATCCTGTATACTTCTTGTTGTCCTGTATACTTGTCCTTGTCTTTTTTGCGCTATTTTATATGTTGAACTATGATAAAGAAATGACGAAGATAAATTTATATAAAAAAAGAAAAAGATTTAGAAGGGGGACTGAGATAAAATGAAAATGTTAATGAAACGTTAAAAGCTAAACAAATACGAAGGTAAAATTATTGAAAAAAAATTTAAAACAAAGGGTCGAGAAGAAAACAAAGTTAAGGAAATAAGGAGGTATCGTAGCTCCGTGGGTGACAAGTTCACTGATGGCGCGCTTATGCAGGATTCGCTTCTTGCTGGGATGGCCAGGGCTTCGCAAAGTTCCGTAATTCTTTTGTCTTTTTTTTTTCAAGCGCGTTTTTAAGCGCATTATTTGTCAACTCGTCACCCAAGGAGCTACGATACCTCCTTATTTTCTAAACTTTGCTTTGTTCTCAACCTTTTGTTTTCATATTTTGTTTTATTTTACCTCCATATTTTTTTATTATTTTACTTCAATAACTTTTCTTTAATCTCAGTCCTCCTTCCAAATCCTTTCCTTTTTTCCATTATCTTTTTTATTTAAATTTGTCTTCGTTATTTTCTTCCTTTATCTTTTCATAAAAATGTCAGTTGAAAGTAGCGCCCTCTCCTGTCATCCCTTGTCCTTTGTCTTTCGTGCTAATATTTTATGATGTTCAACCAACTAGGCGACCAACCTATTTCGTTACGGCGTTAAACAGTTCACCGTTATAGGGACCCTGCAAAGACTTTCTTACTGGTTTTTAATTTGCACCGAACCTGAGCGCACTGACTTAATGACTTAATGAAACTTTTCTTTTCTCGAATTTCGCTTCATTTTAAAGGTTGTAGGCGAATTAAAATTACAAAAACAAGCAAAAAATAACTTCCTTCATGACGTCTTTGGTTGGTTGAGTGGTCGTGAACTAGGCGAGGGGTACTGAGCTAAGCGAGCGCTCACGGCTGCCGCACTCCATGTCGACGGCTCGAGAGGGCACCACTAAAGCATGTTCTGGATAGGCTGTATGAAGCGGGCAACCAGGGCAGCTCGCATTGCATTTGCTGCGTGATTAAACACTAATTGGGCATGACACTTCATTGGGCACAAACGACAGAAAACACGGGGTAAAGATCAGTTCAGAACGGGAGCCACTTCGCGCTGCCAAACCGCCGAAGGGCCAAACCTCAAGCCAAAGCTGCTCGCCGAAGGGCTTCGGAACGCTCGGAACCGGTCAGATCCTCGACCTGCAGCGCAGCCGCGTACATCCGGGACCATTCTACGCTCGCCGCTCGTCGGAGCCTGATCTCACAACACCTTTCAGTATGCGCCGCCTTTTCCACCGCTTGGTGGTGGGTATGACGACGGGTCATTTCTTGTTTCCGTACTTTATAAACTACATTTGTTTGTTTTCTAATCTAAAATACTGAACAAAAACTACTTTTATAAATAACTGAAACGGCTCGCGCCACTTATATTTTGTATTTCGACTAAAAGAAGCTTTTAGCGGCTCTGACCAGTAGTAAGCCCAGGACCAAAGACGTCACATATCGCGTGCTTTCGGCACCGCGGGTCGCCCTCGTCGGTGGAGGAGGTTTCCGCGTCGTCCGGTTAAAATATGACGTACTGATATTTAGTTACTCTCTCCGTGCCCGCTGGCTTGCCCGAACGCCAAGAGACGTGGAAACCGCAAAAAAGGTAGACGCTTAAATATCACTGCAGGGCCCCTTGAAGGCTCTGTTATACTCCGACGTCGAGCGTAGCAAGCGCGGGTTGTGTATGTGTTTATACACTGCCTCAACGGGCGACGAGTCTCCCAGCTGTAGATGAGCAATTTAGCCAGTGCAGTACAGCCGCTAGCCTGGAGTCTTTAACGTGCACAGCGCACTAGTGATACACAACCGCACGCCGGTAGGACGCTCATTCAGATCGAAACGGGCAGGGTGGGGATTGAACCCAAACCCCTGGTTTCTGGAAACGCGGCGTGCAGCAGCGCTGCGCACGCAAATACTGATTGGACGCAGATATCAAGTTTCTGCTCGCCAGACAATGAAAAGCGCGCGTTCTGTGCTACGCCAACGTTCCCTCCGCTCGACATCGGAGTATATAACAGCCTTTCGGTTTGTAGGCGGCGCGTGGGGAGGAAGTGGCCGAGTGGGGCGTCTCGGCTCGGAGCGTGGAGCGAAATCTTGCGCTGGAAACCTCCTGGTTCGATTCCCCACCGCCCCCGCCCGTTTCGATCTGGATGAGTTTCGTACTGGCACGCGCTCGTGTGATCACTACTGCGTGATGCACGTTAAAACCCCAGGTTAGCGGTTGTTCCGCACTGGCTAAATTTCTCATCTACAGCTAAGAGACCGATTACACGTTGAGGCGCATCTCCCCATCATGGCTGGGGCTGTGTTGCGCTTTTGGACTCCCAGAGACTAGGAAGAGGGAAGTGACGTCAACAACGCTCTTTGGATGTTGATTGGTGAAGTCGCTGATGACGGTGAGTTTCGCGATGCGAGATACGTTCATTCACACCTACGTCACTTCCCTCTTCCTAGTCTCCTGGGAGTCCAAAAGCGCAACATAGCCCCCCTGTATACACCGACACGCGGGCTTGACGTCACGGAGCTGCGGCGGCGCTGCGATCGCGCCGGAGCCGGGGGTGTGGCAGGGTGTGGGCAAAAGCGCGCACGTTTCGCATGGGCGTCATAGCATTTCAGCATGCCGCGAAGCTGTGTTGCCGTTAATTGCACCGAAGTGTACAAGAAAAGTAGCGGAGTGAGTTTCCACAAGTTCCCGGCAGACTCTGAAAGGCATAGAAGGTGGATAATATCCGTGGATCGAAAAGAATCGTCGCCTCGCGCGAACGACCGTTTGTGCGGCAAACACTTTCTTGAAGGCAAGTGCGGCTTCCATTTCAATCTCCGTCCCGAGGCTTGCTTATGTGCAGGGAAAGCGTTGCCTGATCAAGACCACCGGGATTTTGTTCCCATGGTGTTCGCGCAGCAAAGCATCGGCCAAGCGCTCGTCGGAGGCTCGCTACGCCCGTGCTACCCAGCAGAAGGGGATCGGCGACAGAACGGCAGTGTTGTAGGCGTTACCGAAAAAAGTAACGAAATACGTTACTCGCTACTTGCAAATAAAAGGTACGCGTTACCGAGCTACGTTGCCTAAAAATAAAAGGAACCCGTTACCGCTACCGATAAAAAGTAACGCACGTTACTTCTGCGTTACTTTTTAAATTATGATTTAGCACATTTTACGGTTTTGACGATACAGGTCATATATCAAGAAACATTATGTTCGTGCAGAAACTGAACATAATTACTTTATCTCGTCTTACGGTTTCACCTAAATACTCACGGGAAAAAACGCAAAGAAAAACATGGCTTGACGCCTAAAACACGGGAAAAATTGAAGTCTAATTTCTTTAAGACTTGGGAAGGAGTAACGAGTAACGTAACCACGTTGCTTGAAATAGTAACGTAAGCACGTTACCCGTTACTGTGTCGAAAACGTAACGAGTAGGTTACTACGTTATTGAAAAAAGTAACGCGTTACCGGCAACGCCGTTACTTGTAACGTGTTACCGCCAAGACTGCAGAAAGGACAAAGCGTTACTGCTTGTCATGCCTTGTGGTCATGAGGGTAGGAAAAATATACCTTGACTTGAAAACGCTGTGTGTATTTAATCAATTAATGAATACACACACTTCCGCAGACCCACAGACTGCTGATCCCGCCGGCAGTGCGGAAACCGACTCGAAGTAATCGTAGGCCTCGAGAGACTTGTACGCCTGCACCGTGTCGGCCGTGAACTGGCTTTGCGAAAAAACTAAATAAACGACGACATGAGCCGTCGACTTCGGTGGCAGCAACTTTACGTCGGAAGTCCAGCAGGCCTTGTTTACGGCATACGGATCGTCGAAGGCAACGCCGTCACCGCACAGTTTGTTTCGATACCGCTGCCGTTCAGGCTCGGGCAGCGAGCTCAAATAGTCGGGCATAGCATACGACATACGTTGTGAGGAAACACGACGCACAAATAAAGATACAAGCGTCCCTACAACGACAACAACGAGCGCACGCCATAGAACGCAATGGCGAAAACACGGAGAGCCGGGCTGCTCTTGCCCACATAGCTACCCAAGCGCATGCGCGGCCTTCCGGCGTGTTGGTAAACAGAGTGCCCCGCGTGTCGGTCTATAAACATAAAGAGCAAACCAATTTTACGCGGCGCGTTTGCGCGAGGTGGCTCTGTAGCTTGGCTGAAGAGTGTGGGAACCCTGGCAGTCCCCATCGTTCCTGTCGCCAGGGGCGCACCTCCCCTTTTCCCCTCTCCTCCGGCAACATCTCCGTGACATCCTCTCCACCCACCGCACGTGTGATTGGTGGGAGTGATACGCCAGGTGGCGCTCTCCCGAGCACGACTTTAGCTGATAAGGAGGGACAGCGTCCGGCGCGGGGGACTTCTCTCCTCTGGCTTGCGACCACCACCTGCACCGGACACAACATCGGGCCGCTTCCCCTTCGGGGGCTCCGGCGAGGCCACGACATCGGCACGGCGGGCAGCCATCGGCATCCTGGATCCGGCGACGACATGGGGCACGGGCAAGTCAACACCAGCCCGGGCCGGCGACCATCGGCCGACCAGAGTTCCCGCGGCACCACCCAGAGGCAATAAACGGTCACAACAGAGAACGGTGTGGCGTTGTTCACTCGGGGACGAGCTAGGGGAATGGGGAAACCCCACAAAATGGCGCCCCACGTTGGGCGCCAATTTGTGGTTCTCCTTAGGGCCACTGCCTTTGGGAGTACCACGTTCGCGGCGAGACGCTCTACCGCGAAGCGGGTTCGTGCTCGCGTGGCATGCTGCTCGTCGAGCGCAATGAGACACCAGTCACGTTGGTAACGGTGATACACTCTGTTTATTCACAATACAAAACAAATACAAAAGACACGGCTATAAGCTGGTGAACGCCGTCGGAGTGGAGGTGGTCCACGGCCGAACGGTCGGTCACAAAGGTACAAAGGACGGGGTAAAACGCTCACCGGTGCACCGGACGATTCCCCGTTGTCGCCGCCGCCGAAATCCCAGGAAGAAGACCCAGAGATCCCGCCGTCCGCTGGTTTTAAGATAACAGCGGAGGCGAAGGGGCCAATCAAGGAGCGACACGTCGATCTCCTTTGTGCGGGGGTTCGTAATGGAAATCGCCCCAAAGGGGAGAGGAGGAAGCCACTCACGGTGGTAAGCAGCGCCACCTCTCGCTACGCCAGCGCGGCCGCCACGGCGAGCCGAAACGCTGACGCGACAGAATGTTGAGGGATCACAATCCCCACAAGAGGCGGAGAGTGTTCTGGCGAGGCCGGAGCCGGTGGAAGGGGCGGGAGAGCCACGCACAGAAAGGTTGAACCAGAAGCAAATGCTAACTGCGCCCTTCCGAGCGATGACAAAGGAAAACAAAAACAGAAGTAGAAAAACGTCTGCCCTCTGCGCCGGCACTTTGCTCCGACGAAACATGTTTCCTGAGTTCTTGTTTTATTTTGCCGCGTCTGATCGGGGCCCGAAATCCGCTTATGGTCGAACCAGCTGTAGTGTTAACAAGAAAGGGTAAATTTTTCGCGAAAAGTATCTGGATTTTAGCAGGTACATTCTAGTTACCTTTTAAAAAAGTATTTAAGTTATAGTTGCAGTTACTTAAAAAGAACATCCAATTACAGTTAAAAATACTGGAAAAAGGTAACGAGTTACAGTATCGCGGTACTACCAAAGAGTTACAGTATCGCGGTACTAATTCGTGGCGCGTCGCTGGGGAGACGGGGATGGCACCCCTGAAGCCCCTTCCACAGCATCTGCTTCGGCGCCAAAAATGGCCCTGCGGGAGAAATGGCGGCGCGGTGATCGCCATTAATTCGGTTCTCGAGTACGGACTCGGCGCCCCCATCGGTCAGAGCAGTCTCTATGGCAGCTCTCCTCAACCGAGTGGTTCTAGTAACGTCAGCCCGATATTCTGGCTTAAAATTATGGTTTCTAGTTATCGGAAGCTTTGAATATCTGAAATCACAGGAAACGCTTTTCCGTCCACCACAAATCTTTAAAATGACCTGCAGACAGTGCAGAGCAATATTACCTGAGCTTCCTACAACCGAATCTCAATGCTGAGGAAATCTCACTTTTTTGAATCATGACGATCGGCAGTCGCGTCCGCTCTTGCACAAGCACAAAGATCGGCGGCGCCAACAACACATATCGGCGAGAAAAGTGCCGATACTCTTGAGCGCAGCTCATTTAGTGGCTCTAATTTATATACCTGTAATCTCGTTAGGAACCGTTAAACACGACTAATATGTCACTGCACGTTTTGCACCGAGCCCAATAGTAGATTTTGTTTTTTTCGAGCAGGTGTGCGGTCGGATTGCCCGGGAGTTGGATTGCGGAGAAAGCAGGCGCCCTGGATGCTTCCCGGTTCGAGGCGACGACGAAGAATGTTCAAAGTGCTCCTGCGACGGGAAGCCAGCGGGCCCCAGCGTGTTCGATCGAGTCGGCATGCCGTGGCTCCTGCAAAACCCCGCGAGACAGCCAAGGACGATCCTGATCTCCCGTAACAAAGAATGTCCAGCTTGCCCAGAAGGTTGCATCACCAGCATGTTCCAGGGAAAGCGTACCGGATGCCTTTCGCCCGAGGACTCTGACCTAAAGTGCGCGTAGCTTTCAAAATTCATCTGAAGAGCGTCGCAGTGGCTCAGATCACCCGTGAGCCCAGAAGTGGTGCAATAGGCGAAGGGCTTTGTTCAACAGAGAGCTGATTAGCAGCCGATGTTTGTCGTGCATGCTCACCGACAACTTGAGAAACGCAGGGCTGTGCGGAGTCCTGATCATGTTATCATCGCCTCATCCAATGCATTGCCGCATCAGCCGATAAGAACACCGAAGAGCCAATCACGAAGTCAGAGGCGTGATCATTACGGGCCACACCCTGCGTTTGTTTAGCTGCCATGGTAGTAGGTGATGCGCCAGTGCCCCTGCTTTTGCAGGTGCGTAGCCAGAACGCCGAGCGCCGATTGTTGCGATTGAGGGATAGTGGGTAGACCTTAAGGCAGCCTGCTTTGAGGTCTACCCACTACCCTTTTAATCAGTCAGACCAACCAGAGCTCGAGCGTCCTGACGTCACCACGTCCCCAAAAAAAAAAAAGCAGACAAACTTGCGCTCCGTATAGTAAAATCAAAGTTGCTTCTCTTGTTTACCCCATTAACCTTTCGCTGTGCTGGATGTCCACGCACAAGTTATTCTCATGGTGAACTTCGTGAATTTGAAATGTGAAGCCCATTGTTAACATCTGTGTGTAGTTGAGGCTTCTGTGAGCCGCGTTGGTGAGTTTGGTGTTCGAGGCTGATGTCTGATCATCGGGTATTATGAATATGCATAAATGCAGCGGCGATTATACCGCATTCTAAAAACGACATAAGCCGCAGTTTGGAAAGGTAAGAAAAGAAAACCTGCCGAGGAAGTAGCAGCAAAACACACACATGAATACAGCTGTGTTTCTAAGCACTAGCCTCTGATCTATACCTATATGGATCCATGTACGTCATCCATGATGACGTAAAATCATTCATGATAATAACATTCCCTGGCCTTCCTCCAGTCTTTTGAACGTTTATTATGAAAACATTTGTAAGTTTTAAGGTAACTAACTGAAATGTCTAGTCTTCACAAATTTTTTGTACAGCACATTCTTTACGATTAATCTTTCTGAGAAAGACTGTCGTTATTCACTGCTTTTGAATACATTTTTTAATGACTATTTACAGGGAACTTATTCCATAAATATCCTTAAACCGTCTCTATAAAAATCGTACGCCTCATCTAAGTTTTTGCTGTTTTTTTTTTTTCAGAAATATATTGTTTATATTTGCGTCGGCTACATTTTGTGTAAACTTTTAAAAACTGCTTGGCGTAACACTTTGAGCCGACACAGAGGAAACTAATGCTTTTTTTCTCCGGGATTGATCTTGACACACACCAAAATGGAAAGATGATCACCAAGGTTATAGCTTCTTAGCAATCCAGACCTTACAGGGGCTTTCTCTCGTAATTAGTGATAAAACAAACCAACCAAGGTTTTGGAAATAATGTTTATTCACTCGTCGGCTAATTGATCTCACTACTCGCGGCCAAACCAGTCGTGTGGTGTAGCTGAAAGTAAAACTGGCATGAACGCCGTCATTCAGAAAGGTCTGTAATTCTTCTTCTTCGTCTTCTCATTATATTCATTTCTTCTTTATTCTCTTTTCGACACAACATTTCCCCCTTTTTCAAAAAAGGATACGCATATGTCACATCAAAAAAGGCAAAAGAAGTAGTAATAAAAGAAATGAAATTAATCACTTAACCAAAACTCAGTTCGCCAATGGCACCGTTCAGCGTACCAGCAGCATAGTCCCCAATCTTTCTGGTTGCCGTCGCCGTCGGCAACTCCGACGAAGTGGTTGCGGTTCTGTTTGTCGGTGTCGTGGAACATTTGGTTGCGGATGTCATCGCCGTTGTTCTCCCGCCGAAGAGAATCGCGTGGCTGGAGTGCACCTTTGCGATGGGTCTCACGAGATCGTGCGATATGCCGTTGTCCTCCTCTGAGGTAAGCTATGGCAAGACCTCCCACGGAACCCAGAAAGTTTCGTTGCGTTCCAGACCTTCATCGTCGAGTAGGAATGCGTTAGGTCCCCTGAACACGATTCAGTATTTTCCTGGTTTTGAATAACGCATACTTTTCTACGATGTTCCGCAAGTTTCATTAATGGACAAAATCGCCTGGCTGAAAGGCCGGTATACGTGCACCCCGCTTGTCGTCCGCGCACTTCAGAGGCGCACTGCGTCGCTTTACTTCCGTCGCTTCAGCCTACCTAATGCGCTTCAGCGTCCGTACAGTTTTCTGATGGCCCTCCGACGATGTTCAGCTTGCTCTGGGGTGCCGATTGTGCAACAGAAATGCTGGTGACAATACCCGTAGCTGGCGGTGTTGCACGGTAAATCGGCTTATTCTGCAAGTGCCTCCTCGAGGTTTCGTTCTTCGAGAACCGCCAGCCGAATAAAAACCTTCAAACTCTATTGAATCTTTCTATCATTCCGTTAGACTGTGGATAGTAAACCGATGAGAAGCCGTGACGAATGCCACGCTCCTGTAGAAACCTTCAAACTCTTCCGATGTAAATTGGTCGTGATCCGAGACAATCTCCGTCGGGATAAATCCCTTCACGGCTGAAAAGAGTCAGTAGGAAACTGGTCACCAGGAGTTTGATGTTACCGTACTGGCAAAAGTACTTAGCCAGCGACTATATTGTGTCCGCTTAATTTATGATGAAGCGATGACGTTGTGAGGCTCTCTCAATTGGACCCACAAAGTCAATACCAAGTTGTCCTGCCGAGCAGCGGTATTGATGCAAAGGAGCAGCAAGCGTCTTTGCAGTACTGGGCCGCAGTCTCGCGCAAGTTAAGCAACCATGAACCGCACGTTCTACAGCGGCATCCATGGCTGGCCACCAGTACCACTGTCTCAATCGTTGTTTGAGGCTTAGACGATTCCTAGATGTGAATCATGTGCCAGGGGTGATGATCTTGGAAGTCATTATTGGGGAACTACAATCTGTTCCTCCCTTGCAGAAGGAACTATCGACTTCTGACAGCTCGGATCTCGGTTTCGGAAAGGGCCGGCGGTAGGAAATCGCTACCCAGCTGACCTGATGGCCATGTCGCGCGCGAACCGTAGAACTTTTGTAGTACAGGATTCCCTGGATGTAGCAAGTCTGCATCTCGTCCTTGAAGATAGGTTGTTCATGACGGAAATAACTTCGCAATGCGCGCCGGTGACAACGCAGGTAATGGCATTCGGAAGAGTATCTGCGATGACGCGTCCTCGCCCTTCTTTAGCGCGCATGGTAAAGTTGCAGTTTAGAGGCGTGCTGTCCATCGAGCACCGAGCGGATCGGTGACCTGTGCCTTGTGAGCTCAGCAATGCGGTTAGCGCCTGATAATCTGTGAAGAGGTGAAAGGTCGTCCCTGTGTTGCAGACATGCCAATGTTCTAGAGCCCAAATGGCCGCAAGGAGCCTGTTCCCCAGCGGAACATTTACGTTCTGCTGGTGAAAGCGTCCTTGAAGCAAACGCAATGGTTTGCAGTTCGGATCCGTTTGCTTGTTGGAGGACTGCGCCAATGCCGTATGCAGATGCGTCCCGTCGTAACGAGGACTGGCAATTCTGGGCTGAACATAGAAAGTGCTCTGCAGTGGGCGATTAGCAGCTTGATTCTTTCGAAGCACAGCTGAGTTTTGTTTGTCCAAACGAACGCTTTCTCACCACGCAGTAAGTCTCTTAGTGGCTCTACTTCGTCTGCGTAGTTGCGAAGGAACCTAGCGTGTAGCCAGTAAGTCCCAGAAAAGAGCGCAAGGAATGATGGTCCTTTGGCGCAGGTGCCTCTTGTATGGCCTTGACGTTTGCTTGTAGAGGAGTGACACCTTCTGAGTGACCGTATGTCCAACGAAAGTCAATTCCGTTACTCCGTAACGACACACTTGTCATTTAGCTTCAGACCAGTGTCTGAAATGCGCTGTAGAACACCTCAGCAGGTTCTTTGCATGGTCGTCTGCGTCAACACTGAAATGATGATAGATGCTCTGCCGAGACAGCAAAGCAACTCCTGAACATCCGACAAAGATGTCTCGACACCAACCTCTGAAAGCCGAGGGCGCTGATGCCAGACTGACCAGCACACTCTTGAAGCGGCACAGGCCATCATGAGTGATGAAGGCGGTGGGTTGTCGCGGCCTTCAGGTGATAGAAGGACCTGACGGCAGGCTGATGTTAAATCCAGCTTGAGAATACCTGGTACCATGCAAGGCAAGTATCCAGCAGTTCTTCCGTGTTCGGTAGTGGTTAAAGCAATCGACGACATGATCGCTTTGTTTGGAGCACCTGAGATCCACGCAGAGTCGTAGTTTTCCGCCCCTTCTTTCGGCGACAACAATGGCGTGATACCCACTCAGATGCGTTGATTGGTTCTATCATGTCCATGTCTAGCAAACTCTGGAGGTTCCTGAGACACTTCATCTCGAACCGTCAGCGGCAACTCGACGGAGTTTTAACCGCCACAGTGAGCGACTTCTTCTTCACCTTGACTTGGTGCTCGTATCCTCTTTGCCAGACCTATACCTGAAGCAAACAGGTGATGCAGGGTAGAGTCCACGATAGTTTTTAAATCAGTGAGGCCGGTGCCGAGGTTTCCGCGCACTGTGCAGCGGATCCCGCAATGCGAAGTCGCAATGCCGAAAGTCCATCCAGTCCCATCGTGGTTGTTCCTGCCGCATCCACACGTGATGTGGATGCAGCATCACTTGCCGTGGACGTCGTTGCAGTAGGGAGTGTAGAAGCGAAGCGGCAGTGACGTGAGGCAACGGAAGAAGACTCGCCGTCCTTCTCGTTCTAAGGCATGTGGTGTTAAAGAGGTTTTTCCAGCTGATGCGTGGAAACTTCATCGACGCAGTCGAGGTAGTTTCATCACGGTGTCGCTATTGGTCCCGGCTACGGAACCGTGGGTCTTCCAAGGCCTTTCAAGGAAAGAAGGAGCGGTAAAGCGCAGTGACCATTCTTGTCTTCGCATGGCATACGCTGCAGCACACGAAGAGAAATCCACTTTACCTCGTCGCCACGGCGTGGTGTAGCTGAGTTAAATCAAGAAGGAACGCCGTCATTCGAAAGGTCTGCATCTTCTTCTTCGTCTTCTCACACAGACCACTTCTTCTTTTTATTCTCTTTCGACACAACATGGGCGTACACGGCTAATAAATTTTCTATTTTTCTTTTCAAAGCAGTATCGCTTAACATGTTGATGTTAAAATCGTGTCCACAATTTATATTTAGCCAATGGTCGCGAGTTTGTTGATGTTTAAAGCGCACAATTCTTCCAGAAATCTTGATTCTGTCTAGAGGGAGCCTCTGCAACGATACTCGCCTTGCTCGTCGTCAACGTCGGAACATCTTCGTCGTTCACACGAGAAACAAAGCTTTCGTTTTCAGTTTTTGCAACTCCATCTACATTTACTGTGCCATTCATGTTCCTTCAGTTCTTTGTTTTATTTCTGAAAGTTGCCCATTTGTTCAGGCGTTTCCACTTCGTTCCACGCGCTTCGTTAGACTTTTTAAATCTTTACCATGCTGACGAAGATATTCCAGCGATTCGTCGTACTTGTCTGACATGTTCTGAACGGAAGCTTCAATGTTGTTTCTGCGATGGTCAACCGGTTGTTCAGTTTCTGGTTCATGCATATCGGCATGCTGGCCACATTGATTTCAGCGTCTTTCTTTGTTTTCACGCTCCAACATTGCCCACTCTTGCATCTTGAAAGTGTTACACGTTTAGCACTATCAAGACAGAACTTTTTCACTTTTTTGCTTGTTAAGCTCTTGACCGCGACAGCATTGACTATCCAAGAATCTCATCGACCACATTCGAGTATGTCGACACGTGGGTCCCAAAAAGCAATGCAGCCCCGAAATCTGATTTGCCAATATCAGTGAGCTCAAGTCACTTTGCCAGCTGCCACAAACCAACGCGGAAGGTGTGACGCCTACCCTGCTGCGGCGGCGCTGCTGTCGGCCTCCGCGGTGCGCACGCGAAGCCTGTTTCATTTCCGTTATCAGCGTTCCATCCCCGAAGACGAGTCTCCGTCGAACACTGACGCGACGTGACCTCTATAGAGGTCACGCACCAGAAGATAGCACTACGGCCTCGCCTGGGAGCGGTAAACCCACAATACCAGCTAGAAGGGCAGGGCCTGCTCCGCGACGGCGTCATCGACTAGTAGATCCCCGACCCGCCGCCCAAGCGGCAAACGCGCGCAGCCTCGACGAGAACCGCCGCAAGGCGGCAGGACGCAATCCCCTCTATGCGGCGCCGTGCCCCAACACCGCGCTTGTTCCGAGGCGCGCTGCATGCGAGATGCGCTGACGACGATCCTGACAACGCACCCAGCGCTGCGTGCATCCCATGCGATGACGTTTGGGGGAAAAGGCTCGAGCTCTCTATAGTGGTATTGGTTCAAGCGTCAGGCTGAAGTTTCTAGATCCGACAACACCGTTGTGCGGATGCGCGATACACATGCCACGAGCGAATGCGTGCTGCGACACCACGAGCCCAAAGCCTCCACCTTCAAAGGTGATTTGCTTCCATGCTGCGTGTCGCTACATTAAAGAACGTAAATAAAACCGCCATAACCCAGCCACCGCTACTCAGCGCCACCAGGTTCGCCATACATCGCGTCGCGGCAGCTGTGATAAGTTTGCCCCTTCTGCAGCATAAAACCAGGCTCACTTCGCGGCGGGAACCGGACCGAGGGTCCCCGCGGCATAAGCTTCGGGAGGCGACCGCAAGGCGGTTCTGACTTTCTGAAATGGCCCGAGTTGCGAGAAGTTCAGGGCGACCGAGCACCACCTTCCAAACCAACGTCGTATCGACTTTGACGTTTACTGCTCTGTTTCACCATGTGTCCGAGCGTAGTCAAGGCTAGGTGCACCCACTACAAACACACACAAATTCAAAACCAAAGACCATGGTGCCTCGAACCTGGCCGGATTGGTTTCGCTTCGCTCAATGATATAAATACCACGGTAAAATTATGAATGCCACCTGTTGTAATTTGTCGTGGCTTGATTGACCAGCTGGGTAGCGTTCACTGCACTGACCACTGCTCATAGTGAAGAAAATTACAGAGAGAATATTGTCCTGAATCAATAGCCTTGCAAGTTTCCCAATTAAACAATGCCAAAGGAACTTTATATGGCGACTCTCCTCTTCCAGAATAAAAGTTCGAAATGACGCAGCACTTATTGATTTCATTCAACCATTCTTGCTCCCCCCTCTAATGTATACGCTTTAGCGTACTCTGAACTAGTCAAACCTGCGGGTGCGGTGTCAACCAAAGGTCATGAACAATACGGTTAAAAGTTAAAACCCCACGCCAGCGTATAGACTTACCGAAGCTCAAAGGCCCTAATAAAATCCGGGGGGGCAGATGCCTTCCGGCCCGCCATGATCCTGATTTACGTGCCATGTAACAAGCTTCTAGTAGTGGCATACAAAACAAAAATAACGCCCACGTTGCCTTTATTGACAAGATATCAAAATGGAATCCCAGCGTGCTTTCGCTATTTAATCTCCAATGGCGAAAGGTAACGCGCAGCAGCGCCCCCCCGGAGAACTTTCGGCCTGGCATCCCCCCCCCCCCGAAAAAAATTTGCCACGCTGCCTCCCCCACGCCCTTTTCACAACCCTTGTTCTATTGATTGCAAGCGGAACAATACACGCAAGACATGCTCTTGAAACGTCCTTTTTTTTTATTTATTTCATACGAAGCACTTCGTAGACGCCATGTTTTTCCCAGAAGGGGCGCGGCACGTGTCTCGAGCATTTTACAACATGAATGGCCTTTTCCCAGGATAGTACAGTGGATCGCGCGCCTTGCCTGGCAGCTGCGGGGCTGATTGGCTCACTCGGGAAGGGGTTAGCGGCTGCGAGATCATAAACTCGGCTAAACTCTCCCAATGCGGCTCTGGTTTCGAGCGCCTCGAGGGTGCTCGAGCGACCCCACCAGCTCGTTTCTCTCGGACAACATATTATCGGGCTCGTTGTTCTCATGGATTGCTTTCAGGCTCTATTTCTACTTGTAAGTGAATTCATTCGAGAGTCTATACTTCTGCTTTCTCCTCAATCACAAGCGCATGACGCTACCAGCCGATGAGATTAATCAGGCAGCGTGACCGCCAGCACCACCGTGGTGTTCGTCATGTTTCCACGTCTTTATCATCGCCCGGAACCCGCCGCAAAAACGGAAAGGGCCTAGTGGACTTGGGTTGCGCTTTGACGAAGCTTTGATTGGTCCACCACCGCAGCGCCGGCTAATGGGTAAAATTACGCCTGAAACAATGCTCGAAGGTTACCGGTGTTAGCGCAATATGCGGGTGCCTGCGACGCCAGAGCCCCTAGTAATTGCACACTGCTGGTGAACGTTGTTCATTCTTGTCTCGACCAGGTAACACTGCTCAAGTCTGTCACACCAGCGGTGCATGCCCATCAAACATGTGATCATCATATTTAGTTGAACAGGCCAGAAGTCACAGCGGCGGCAAATGCCTCAAAGTGGAATCACATACTTTTCCCCACCCGCAATAGCGTCACCTGATTGCTCCGACAGGCCGGCCAACGCGGAGAGGCTCGGCCTTGCTTTGATTTGAGCTTATCTTTCGGACCTGATTCTTGGCGCTGTAGCCGTCGTAGAGGGATATAAGAAGCCGTTTTTTCCGATGGGAAACAAAAAACGAATTTGGGGATTAGCCTCTCCGATTACAAAGGCCACTCCACAAGAGCTCGGCTCTCTCCAACGAAATACAAAGGTCGCCTTCTCTACATAAAACGGATGGGGGGTCGGAGACAGCTGGCATCCGCAGCCACATTCATTCATCGAGCGGACAGCTCCAGGAACCAGGCCTGAGCTGACTGCGGATGGAGATCAAACGGCTCGCATCACGATTAGGGAGGAGCTTCTCCCTATTCTCTGACTTGCAACCGACTACAGTCGGTTACAAGTTAAGAAGGCAAGAGAAGCTCCTCCCACAAGCGTGATGCGCCGGTTTGAAATCCCTCCGCAGTCGAAAGAAGAGTTCACTGGAAACGCTCCTTGTTCCGCTTCAATGGATAGATAATGGCCACAGAGTGGTGCCAACTTGTCTTCGACCCCCACTTTTTAAGAAAGCGACCTTTGTATTCATCGGAGGGGAACCGAGCCCCTGAAAGCAGCCTTTGTATCCATCGAAGGGGGAAGCTAATCCCCGAAAGTCGTCTTTGTTTCGATCGGAGGGGAAGACTCTAATCTCCCTCTCGTGGCTTCCACAATGCTAAGTCAAAGTCGAAAGATAAAGCAAATATGTACAGAAAAGCAAGACCCTCCTCGCGCGTTGGCCGCAACGTCACGGAAACGGTGGGACGCTATTGGATGCGGAGGTGGCGGAGGGATATATGATTCCCTTTGAGGGGCATTTGCCGCTACCTTCTTGACTTGTAACCGACTATATAGCTCTCTCATTCTAGAGCGCCCCATGCTCGCCCGATCTTGCCCCGTCACGGTACGATATCGCACGCTCTAACGATACTCGGCCCTTGCCCTCTGGCCTCCCACCCTGCTTGTATGTGCGCGATGTTCCGATGGGCCTTTGGTAGAAGTCACGTTCCTTCCTCCGTTCCTCTTTACCCCACGGCGGGGGCGAGTATAAAGGCTCTGGGCGGGGGTGTGCCGTCCCAGGGAGGAAGTGGCCGGAGTGGGCTAACGCGTCTCAGCTCGGAGCGTGGAGCGAAAGCTTGCGCTGGGAACCTCCTGGGTTCGATCACCGCCCCCGCCCGTTTCGATCCTGGATGAGTTTCGTACCGGCACGCGTCGTGCGATCACTGTACGAAGCTGTATAAACATAAAGAGCAACCAATTTTGTGTGCCGTTTTATTGTAGGTCGGCGACCAGCCGGCTTTACAATGGGTCATCAATGGCTGGCAACCCCACCCGGCGCCGTGTTGACGTCGGAACACGTGGACCAGAAGTTAATTACCGGAGGGTGAGCGGAGACCACGACGGCGGTTTACCTGGCGAGGTTCCGGGCTACGGCGCCAACTGCGGGGATTCAACCTCAGACATCAATGGACGGGCAAGATCCTCGATGAGGACTCGCGAAGGTCGACCATTCCTCGAACAGCTTGGATAACGTCTGCCGCCACTCCGCGGATTATCCGGCCAAAACCCCTTCCTGACCCTGAGCCACGACGCCGCCCAATGAGGAGGGAGCCATCACAATCCGTCTGCTGCGACAACGTGTGGGAGCGTGTGTATGTGCGTGCTCGAGGGGTGAACAGGAGTGGAGACAGGCTATGAGACGTGTGCTGGCAGCTCGGCCACCACTGGCTGCCAACCGCTGGGGTACCGGAACATCGACCTTATAAACGGAGCGAACAAGAGCTCGCAAAGGTGCTCTCGGACGTAAATATGTATCTGCAACAGAGTTTGTCGTGAGACCCTCCGTCTCCTGATTTTCCTGCCTGGAGTCGTCTTGCGGTTCCTGTCCTGGCCTGGCCCTGCCTCGGGAACTCCTCGGTCTCAACAGCGATCATCGCGGGCGACGGCGAGTTCGTCCGTGACGATCTCCTCCTTCGTCGCTGGAGCTGGTATCGAGCCGGTCGAAGCCAAAACGACCAGCTTCCAAGATCTTTTGATAACATCACTCTCATCGCTACTGCGACCAGTGTCGATGATTCCAACGAAGCGAGTGATGCCGTATACAACTCACCGTCTGAAAATCGCGCGCTCCAAACACGGAAGGAACGCGTGGAAGCTGGAGGGCGGGACGCCGAGAGAGCCAAGTCTGCGAGGGAGTAGAAGGGGACGCCGCGCCGCCGCGCGTTGGGCGGATGACGTCACCGACCCAACAAACATGGCAGCTATGTTCGGAGTAAGGGTCCGGATCCGAGGTCCGCATATAAATCGATCTATCCACGAAACTATGCCGCCATTTTCAAAATAAATTCAGCAGCGATGGCAAAAACACCTCGTCGATTGCGTGCCATTCAGTTATATCATCGAGGAGTCTTCGTCCTACCCACACGTCTTTGACAAAATCATAATCAGTCAAAACGCTATTCGTTCGTTTAGAAGAAAAAAAAAGAACCGTGTTTTGCGGCCTGCGTAAACAAACCCTGAATAGCGGGAAGCTTGAAACTCCTTGAGAATGTGACTGGCTTGGCCAGATACGAACGCAAAAGCTCGAGAACACGACGTTACCTTGTTCAGAATAATAACAAAATACCGTAGTACGTTTTGGGCCCACGTTCACCTAGACGAAACAAGAAGAGGCAATGTGTGTGCGTATGCCATTTAGTGAAAAACACCTGGCAGCAACAAAAGAGAATATTGATTTGTTTCCGTATGAATGCGACAAGTTTGTTTTGGTTTTGTTTTTCACTAAGATAGATTAAATGAGGGGCCCACGATGCCATTTGCTTGTTTTGACGATATTAGGCTTAGGTAGGTCATTGACTCGCAGAAAAAAAAATTGGTCTTTCTTTTATTTTTTTGATCCAGGTAACGTGAGTTTTATCCCAACCGCTAGCGTCGCCAAACCAACACCACTCCAGAAGACAAGGCCAGTAGTCACAGACGTTTTCTAGTCAATACCAAAGCGAAAGCCAACGATGGACAACTGATTGGAAGGGCCGTGTGGTGCGTCGGTGCGAGTCGTTTCGAACCGAACGTGTGAAAGAAATCGTTTCAACCGAACGTTGACGTAATCGTCATGTCCGAAGACAGTGACCAGCGTTGCCGCCTTTACCACGGAATGCAAAGAAGTACCAAGCGCATTATTCTAGCGGAAGTTGCTCTGAAAAGTCATAAACTTCATCTTGATCATCCAGATCGAAGATCGTTCGAACCGGCCTGCGGATGACATGTCATCTATGCGCACCAAGAACATTGTCCTCTACAGCATCGTGGTGATTGGGAACGCGGTCCAGTGCTCTGCCTTCAAGGATTGGTATTTCGGCATCGACAAGGTATTCACCAAACTATTCCCTGTAGACAGGACACGTTATGATCACGACCAATACGCTTCTTGGAGATGCTGACCTTTTGATGTGTCTTTTTCATCGACGCAGCGAGGTATTGAAAGATACTCGCTGGGCCGTCGTATCGGTCCATTGGCTGGCGCCTCGTTGACGAGGCCCCACCTAGGTGACTGCGTACACGCGGCGCGTTTGCTTGAGTGGTGACATCTCAGCCATTTTTACGCCCAGAGTATCCTTATGCATGTTGAGTACGTGTCGCAATCCGAGTGCGCAATCAGGCTCAGAACGACGTCACACTTTTAGGCTAATGTCACACATCCCATGTTCTTGCGCTAGCGTCACGCGCCGAAGTGCCGACGTCACATGGCTGTATATTCTGCAACATGACGTTACACTGGTTCAGGCGGACTGTAATCACCTACATTCGCCTGGGTGTCTGTCTGTCCATCAGGATGAAGAGATGAAGATCGCTTGCCACTCATGTGCCAGCGCGTGACGCTCTCGTGCGCTCGGTGCAGTGTAGCCTGAACGCGCGTCACATGGCAGTAGCCAAAGCTAGAGCTCGGCTGCTACATTGATTGCCGAACTCGCAAAATGCACAGAAATGACTGGGCTGAAACAACTGCGCGAGATGTCGCCACTTAAGCAAAGCCGCGTGTGTATGAAGGCACTTGCATCCCAGTTCCCGACACGTAGCGCCATGGGGTGGCCGGTCGTTGCAAAGCTCGTCGTTTTGCTGATCGGTTTCCAATGGCCCGCCACATATATGGCACTAGCGCGTCATTTCGTCGGAGGGAAGTAGGATGTACATGCTTTCGCAGTCACAACTCATAAGTGCTTAGGTGTACCTCGAGCTTTTCAAGTGATAGCCTGACACGCAACATTCGAGATACTAATCGGGAGTTTTCGTAGACCGCTTTACTACGCTACGCTTTTCGCAACGAAGACACCGCTAGTGCGCATGCGCGCCGCTGTCCTTGACTGCAGGGTTCCCGATCTCGTAGCGGGTTGCGGAGGGCGTTGCGGGACGGAAGAAACGATCTACGAAAACTCGCCTCATGTTTCGGTGACTTATTGTAATGGAAGAAAACGGTGCTGTTGTGTGCTGTCTGAACCTGCAGCCTGGGCACACCACGACCGGCAATCTAGAGTGTGTAATACTCGTTTCGTCATGGTCACCTGGCGTCACAGCCTCGTGATGTGACGTCATGGTGTTGCGTGACGTGACAGTATACCCGCAGGTGCTTTCGAGATACGCATCCGCGATCCAGATGGGCAGCCGGCTGTGGCGCAAGCCGGATACACAGGAGACGCTGGACGTCTATGTCTGGAACGTCCTCCTTGCCCTTGCAGGTCCTCGACTTCCGGATGATGGCCGTGAAGCCCGTGGCCACCATCAGCGACTCGGTGATATACACCTGCTCGGCGGCGGTGAACCGGTCCCGGTTGTCCATCAGCTTCTCATCAACTTCAACGACCTGGCCAGCTTCTGCGGGCCCAAGCCTCTGGGTACCACCTGCCAGTTCCGCCCGCACGTTATCACGGCGGAGGAACCTCGTCCTGCCTGCCGCTCACCATCATCGAGGCACAGGTCCGTCCGGTCCTCGGGTGCCCGCAGTCAGTTCCGTTTTCTGACAACTTGGTGATACACGGCGCTCAATAAACAAGGACAGGAACAATCAGTGGCGTCGGAACAAGGGTGAACGCCCCCCCCCCCAACTCCGACGCCTCTGGCAAGGACAGGTCACTAGACAATACGAGCGATCGTCTTGTCTCATACTTGTCTATTTCTGCCCTTGTCTATTTCTTTCTTGCGCGCTCCATCTATAGACCATTCCATTTAGCGCTCTCTGGGCGGCACCATTTTGTTCGACAGCAGCGCCCTCTCCATACATCCGGGAAATTCAGCGGGTTCGGCGGGGTAAAACGAGAGAGAGGGCACGCGCCCGACTCCGCTAGCAGACGACAAACCGGGAGGTTGCCATTCTCCATCTTTGGGCTGTACCGGCGGGCTGTACGGAACATCGAACTCTCGCTCGTGGCTGCCGTTGTGAAGTGGTTCGCGTTCTTAGAATAGTTATGGCTACTCCAAAATCAGCCTATAGCTCTCTGTTGTTCTATTTCGGTAAATGATCAACTAGCATATCTTTTTTCCGTTACTTAAATAGCAGTTGAGTCAGCCGGCAGTACTACCCTCAACTACTGCGTGTATTGCGGCAGGAGAGCACGTTTTTATTTATTATTTCAGACTTCCACTCATGGTCGCTAAAGGCCTACACCAGTACGAACTTTGTATAGTAAAAAAGGTACAGCAACCGGATTTACTTTTCGCCGGAGAGACCGGCCAATCTGACACAGTTTTCCCTATTTTTTTTATTTGCACGCAGGTAACAGCGCAATTGGACCCTGTTAGTCTTTTTATCTAGCATAGTATTACACGATAACTGGCATACCAAAATCTGCGCATCTGCGCTTGAAATTTCCAAAATGACGCGATTTTAAACAGAGTTTGCACGCCAGCCGGATGCTAGGTACAGCCCACTCGGCGGAGCAGACGACATGCGGGGTGAGAGGGAGAGGGCATTTTTTTCTCTCTATTACCCTCTCTGCTATGACCCTAAAGGAACGGTCAATACGACCTATACTTCGTTTCAGCTTCTCAGTCCGAGTCGCAGCCAGAGCTACGTGTAGCCGGAACCGAATCACACGCCGGCAATAGGTCACGCGATCTCGCCTGCACTTTTGTATCACTCCGCTGCGCCGCTGGTCGTCCGCGCCGGCCGCGCTCGCCGAGTATTTCGTCTGCTATGGGCGTATCAACGGTATCGTCTGCTACAGATTTAAAAAATGCCCTTTCACGTTCTGAAATTTAGTCACAGGGGATGTCATGTCACTGTAGGCTGGCCGCTGGCGTCTATGTCCGAGCTTTCCACCTGTCTGGCATTTCGATATAGTTTTTGTGATGTAAGTACACATTGCAAGGTGCCCGATGACCCTGCAGCTGATGATTCCTTGTATTGTCTGGATATACCCGATCTCGTGGCGCAGTCCTTTCCACGCAGCTTCTCGGCGTTCAATGTAATCAGCAGGTAAAAGGGGTGCCCTGATTTCGCCACGTATCAGTGAATTGTAGTAGAGCTCGGACGCTTTTCTTGTTTACGAACGCATTCGCGGTACGACGCAGCCGGAGTCTCCTGCCGAATTTGAAAGTATACCATTCATCACGACCGCTCGCGCCTGAAGCCCAAACGTGCCTTTGCGAAAGGACGTCCTGAAGCGACCCGGTGAGGAAGGCAGCGAAGCACATGATTCGGCCATTACGGGAACGAAATCGCTAGAGAAAAACCATTGCTGGATCGCGTTTGACCAGCACCGCCTATGGACGGGAATGCGGCCACGGTCGGCCATCTTTTTGGTAGAGTTATATCATCTCTAGCCATCATAGTAATATGGCGGACAGCGCAATGGCGGCAGGCTGCCATAAAATAGCCGTAGATCTAGTACACTCTACCGTGGGTGATATTTCGTGCTTGATTGAAGTTGTTCGACGAAGCAGATTCTTGAAACCCGGCTTGAACGGTAGCCTCGTTTTTGAGGACCCGGCGAAAGTTCTACGAAAGCGCAGCACCGGGGGAAAGCAGCGCAGCTCGCATCGAAAGCAGACTACGTACCGGCGTCTGCTTTCGATGCTTTTTTCGATGCGACTTTCGATGCGTGCTGTGCTGTTTTTCCCCGGTGCTGCGCGATTTCGTGAAACTTTCACCGGGTCCTCAAAGACCGGGCTACCGTTCACGCCGGGTTTTAAAAACATGTTTTGTCAAACAATTTCAATCAATCACGGAATATCACCCACGCTATTTTGATGGCAGCCTGCCACCACAACTGCCAAAACGCCGTCTGCCATGGATGGATGATGGTGGCTGCCAGGTGGCTTCAGCAGCTGTATCTTGGCTAGAGGTGATATAACTCTACCAAAAAGATGGCCGCCAGTGACCGCATTCGCGGAGCGGGCAAACGCGATCCAGCAATTGTCATTGAGATCAGTGAGAAAACTGAGCGCTGCAGTCGTGTTGCCAGCGGATGTACGCGTTTTCATCCAAACCACATGCATTTACATATATTAATAAAACCATAAACTGCAGATATTTAATTCCTTTTGTTGCAAATGTTTCTCAGCGGTACACATCTGGAATTTTGTGCAATGTTTACGCACAATACAAATATTTTAAGAAAGTACTTTTGCGGACTACTTTGTGGCGCGTAGGAATGCTCTTCTCAAAGTTGCGAACCGTCCCTCAGCCTTTGGCCGCGCTCGGACGGAAGCTGAAACGAAGTATAGAGGACAAATCCCGCGCCACCTGTCGTCCCCCTCCCCCCCCCTCTCCCCTATACGTCATTACCAGAGGTGCTGGCGCCACCTCTAGTTTGCGCCAGCCTCGCAGCGTCTCATCACAACGAGCGCAATCGCAGACGCGCCACCTTTGTCTATTGAGCTGATGGAACGAGCACTGCGCATGCGCAGCCCTCAATTGTCGGCGTTCACGCGGCAGCGCCAAGACGCACGTTTCTGCCGCTTGGGGCGGGTCGGAGATCCAGTAACGATGACGTCACGCGCGGGTCACTTCTGTCCTATAATATTGTATGCCGCATTCGGTGAATTTTCGGTATCTCTCGCAGCTGGAGTTCAACTCCCGGGAACGGATCAGCGGCACGGTGTCGTGCTCCTTCGAGGACCCCGACGACCCGTCGGGCGTCACTGGCGCAGCTGTACGGTTTCTTCGACATCGACGTCCACCCGACCACCATGTGGTGAAACGGACTTCAAGAAACTGTGCGCGGCGCAGCGGGGATGCCGCCACGAAGAAATCCACTGCCAGGACTACAACCACCACATGTATGCCTCGAGTCAACGTCGAGTAAATGTTGCCCATTTAAGGGGGACACTTCCCATGAAAAACAAATTTCTGCAAAAAAAGTTGATTTTGAAACATGACATATTTGCATACACCAACAGCTAAACAGTATTCCCAGAAAGTTTAATTAGTTTACAGTGCATAGTTAATTTTTTTTATAAATTATTTTCTGTCCACCGAAGCAATGAAAATGTAGGTTTTGCAGCACTTTGAACGCCTTTTTGTCCGTTTAACTTTTTGGTATAAATTTCATTTTAGTCAGTCTATCGTTTGATAATGGTTATACAATGAAAAGCTCTTATTCACATTTCCTGACTGAAATTTAATGAGGAATGCGGCTATGGAATTATTTTGTCACTTTACGGATGTCTTTTATAAACAATGTTGACATTTTGTCGAAGACACAGAAGACCATAAAGTTGACCAATTTTTCAGAAGAGAAAATTTATAGAAATAAATGACTTTTTGCAATACTCTTTCCATAGCCGCACCCCTAGACATTCTGCTACTTATCTATCGAATAAAAACTTTACATATTGTGATAGTTTTCCGACGATAGATTAACTAAACAATGTAGGCGTGTCGTTGATAGAAGCTGCTCTAATTTCCTTCCCATTTAACCGACAGACCTGACATTTTTATGCACCTCTAGCATGACCACCAGCCTACTCTGTAATTTCTAATTTTAAGCCAAAGGTTCAAAAGTTGACCCTACCAGGGAGTGTGTCCTCTAAAGAAAAGAAAAGAGCGCGGGAAAATATTGATGTTGGTTTTGGCATAACCCTTCATCTGCCATTTTCTCGATACCTATTTTGAATTTAGAGATCATAAATTGCGCGCTAGGGGAGGGGTAAGGCATTTCGAGAATCTTTATGCGCCTGAGAAAACCAGCGAGAGGAGGATCTCCGACTGGAATTATTAATGCTGAAAGTGTCCTGGAGCGAAGCCGGCATTGTTCGTCACCCGTTATCTGCAACCGTCTGTAGGCAGAAAAACGGCCCCCAAATTCCCCCTCCCAATAAAACACGAAAGCGCAGCAGCGCAGATATGCCGGCAGTTTGATACTTTAGACCCATGCTTGCGGATGATAAAACAGGACGCGGGATGGCCAAAGAAACATGATTTCTCGTGTGAACTCCGTCAAATTATGAGGCGCTGGAGAAATGCAGCCTTCTGCGTTAAGTCCTTATTTCCGAACTTCTTTTTGTTTGCCTTCCGCCCATTGAAAAGCATGCAGGAAGGGCCTAAGAACGGACCTGGTATCGCTCCGCCGCGGCGTTCTTCCGCAAGATAGGTTCGTCTGCGTTCCTTGCCGTCACCATGGCAACGAACGCCGAATGACTCGGAAGCACGCACGGTACCGCCGTGAAGCTGCGCAACAGCTGACGCCATTTTACGAACGCCGTCTGCTAGCCAAAGCCGGAACGCGGTAGGCCAGATCAACCGCCTCCGCCGGTGCTCGATCGTCGCCCTCTCCTCAAGAGCTGCACTCTAATTCGGCGTTACAGGGAGTTATAAACGGCTTTCATTTTTAGATTGCAGCTCTTAGGCGCCCGTTTCCAGCTTGAGCGGCGTCCGCGTAACCGCGCGGTGCATTATGGAGTGGGGGATCACGTGACCCCAAGGTCACGTGACCCCCAGGTCACGTGGCCTCCGGGGGCCACATGACCCCTCTCGAGGTCACGTGACCCACTCCCCCTGAGGTCACGTGAACCCCAGGCCACATGACCCCGAGGTCACAGTGAACCCCCGAGGTCATGTGACCCCCCGCGGTCATGTGACCCCCAGGTCACGTGACCCCCTCCCCCTGAGGTCTCGTGACTCCCCCTCCCCCCGAGGTCACTGTGACCCCCCGGAGGAGATTGAAGAATGATGGGAGGGAGGAGGAGAGGGTATACCTAACCCTCAGTACCCTTCCATCCTCCCAGCTAAATCTAAATTTCCCGCTAAATCTAGCGGAACATTTCCCCTATGGGAGGCGAGCAGGAGAGGAGGAGGGGCATAGCCTCCTCTCCGTACATTCCCCTCCTCCTCCACAAGAGCTGCGCTCTAATTCGGCCTTACAGGAAGTTGTAAACGGCTTTCATTTTTTTTCGTCTCCCATGCCGGATATGATGACTGGGGACGGGAATAACCGAACAAGAAGGAGGCTCTGTTGGCAATTTACGCCCCCGCGAACTTCCGGTCAAATGAGCGGACTAAGAATCCCCACCGTCACTTGTTCTTGTAACGCTCATGACATGTTTTACGACGTTCTCCAGGTGGTTCGCTGAAGGACCCATTAGCGAGAGATTTGATGGATTTATTTTTATTTCTCCGCGTAAGACAACCGATACTCTCTTATATGTTCAATTGCACAACATAACAAAGGACCTCGCTAAATCCCTCAACTATGTGATTATACAGGAATTTTGACACCAACAGGCTCGGAATGCCATGCCGAAACGGAGCAACCGGAAGTTGCCCGTGAGCCAAGAGACCGCTTGTGTTTGTAAGCAGGGTAAAGGGTCTATAAATATGAGCGATTTGACCAATGTGGAGCGCGAGTTCGTCTCCTTGCGCAGTGACGTCAGAACGCCAAGCTCTGATTGGTTCCGACTTGAATGATAGTGCGTAGGGGTCAAGGCAGCTGGCATTGAAATCTGCCCACTATCCTTTCAATCAGAGCATGACGTTTTGACATCAATGCAACCCCTACGAAAGAAACAGACGAACTTGCGTGAGGGTTGCATTGAAGGAGATCGGTAGAGGATATAGCAGATATCCTCTACCGATCTCCGTCCTCATTGGTTAAACTGGTTAAAAGAAAGCAAATGGTTGGAGCTCGACACAGTGCTTGGCAGCTGCTTCCGAGAGCGAGAGAGCGTCGAAAGGGCGTGGCCTATTATGTTCTCGCCTTGTGATTGGTTGTCCGGCGTTCTTATCGGCAAATACCGCAATCTGATTGGCTGCGGTGTGATAATCAGATCCTCTGGACTCGCTACACCCTGCGTCACTGTCTATAGTTGAGCCCATTCTACCTCGTACATCTGCACTATGGACAGCGCGCCTACAGCGCCAAAGTCCTTCCCTAGCGGTGGGGACGGCCTGCTTCCGGGACAACGCGTGCGCATTGCGCTGTCCACGCTTCCGCGCTGCGTCGAGGAGCCGGCTGGCACCGAGATACCGGATTCGCCGAGACAGCAGGGTCGGCTGTCTCCGCTCTCTTGAAGGCTGTCCACGACGATAGATGGCGGCAGTCACCCCTCCCAATTCGAGTGGGAAATCCTCGAAGATTTCGCGCAAGCATTCCTACCACGCAAAAGCTGTGGGCGCCAAGGCCACTGGGCATTTGAGGAGCAAAATGAATCACACGAAACAATTACACGCAGAAGAACGGTATAGGGCTGTCAGCGTTCGATCCCTTTGCGTGTATAATTCTTTCACAGGTTTTTACCCAACGCGCTCACGTAACAGTAAAATGCATCCATCTGATACAACTCCTCTGCGGCAGCGCAGCTGTCCGGCGTGCCAGGAGGGCATGGGCTTCGACAGCTTCTACCACCTGTGCTACGACCCGCGGCAGATCGGCCAGTCGTGCGTCTACAAGCACCAGTGCCAGCGGGCGGACCCGCGCTCGCTGTGCGAGCAACGCCGCTGCAAGTGCCGGCCCCGGCACTCGGACATGGGCGACGGCTGCAGGGCCATCATCGAGCTGGGCTACCTGTGCGGCGGGGGCACGCAGTGCAGGGACGAGATGGCGCTGTGCGTCGAGCACGCCTGCAAATGCCAGGCGGTGGGTATACTATATATATATAGCTCATGACGCATGACGCGATTCGGAGGACTTGATGCATAACACGGCATTGCACGCCCCCAACTGTCGAACTAGAAGTTGATCAGGCAGCCAGACGTGATTATGAGTACGCGAGTGAATGACAAACGTGCACGCTTAGAACAAAACATCGGCTAAAGGACAGCAGCCTGTCGCTGATCAACTTTAATTCGCGAACTTTAATACGGCTCCAACTTTCTGTTTGACGAGCCGAGAACCCTAGACTCGAAAAATTCCAATTCCACGCTAAAGAGACAGGGGGTGAAAAAACTCGGGTGGGCCCGATGTACCGATTGTGCTGGCCCCATTTCTAAACTGGACGGTTCACGGTCGCAGGACTTCCAGCCGTCGAACGGCAGGTGCGTGCCTATGACGAACATCGACGTGAAGGACGTCCTGGTGATGGCCACGTCCACCATGATCGTCTTCACGGCCTTGACGTCCATGCTGTGCGTCCTGCTCAGGGAACACCGGCCCGACGACGAAGAGGGCAACCGGTCCCGCTACTCGCTCACGTCCATACGTTGACCGCGTCCCGCCAGGACTGTCATACACTTAGTCATTTGCTAATCATTTCATCGTTCCACTAGCTCAGATGATGATACAGAGTGTCCCCCCAAAACCCTCACTCGCTTTTTGTTTCAGCGGAACACTAATTTATGCATCGCCTAGCTCTCAATATTCGCACAGATCTAGCGCTAGGGGTCCGAACCAGATGGCAAAGTTTAAGAAGTAACCGTTATCTCATTAAAATGCTTTAAATTATGTTTTGAAAATTTTAAAGGGAAAAATGGGGCCCGTTCTCGGTGACTGGGTCCTTTCGGCTCCATGAATTCGAGGGTATACTATTGGCCGCCATTTCACAATCGAAAATTTTCGAAAATCATTTACACTTGTAAGTTGTAAGGCATTTGGTTTGGACCGCGGTGTTTGTCTGGGCGGACAATGAGCGCTCGGCGATGAATAGCTTATTTTTGCTACAAACGAAACGCTGTATTTTTTTGTTTAGCACGTTGTTCATTTACACTAACTACTTGGACGCTACACAAATGAAGCGAGTGTGGCTGTTGTTCTTTTAGATATTATGTTGATATCGACCCCGATTCCCCCACTCCACAGTTAGGCCGTGCCACGCGAAATCTCTGGACGTATATCCCATTCTTCTTGGTCATGCGGTTGAAATACCTGCTACAGAAGTATATGAATTCCTAAGTTCCTATGCGTCACCTGTCAATAAATATTATTCTCCTTTCTTTGCGGTATGGAAACTATATGCGCATGCATTACGATATGCAGCTTTGCCAAAGATAGTGATCAACGTCTCACTTTTCTATTTACAAAAAAAAACTCACAAATGTTCATAAAATTATTTTTTCAACCTCTCCTTTACCTTTAATCCTCAACTCAAAAGTGAAATTTATGAGAAATCAGGTGGTCGTGACGTACTTGGGCACCGGAGACGATGACTCTAAGCTTCCACCGTGTATTTAAGCACACCCTGGAACTTGTCATTCGCAAGTGATGATGAACGCCTCCACGGCACTCATTAGCCACGAACGCGAATTTAGATATTCGTCGACGGATTGATTGTTGACGAGCGCATACGTCGGAGTGACGCAGTGCTCTTGTCCAATGAGTGAGCCGGGTACCGCTAAAGTCCCTCGATTTGTTAGAGAAAAGTCGCTCGTTGAAGGCAGACAAAAGGTCGACGAACGCAACGCGCGCCGGCGCAAACCGACGTTCGTCGGTCACTACGCCACATTACGCCGCGCCGAGAAGCGCCCGGACGATGGTCAGCCCAGCGTAGACCAGCGCGGTCCAGCGCGCCCCGGCGAACTGCCCCAATTTACGCATGCGCATCTCCGTGGAAACCGCATCGTCTCTACGAGTAAAGCCCCTTCGTGTTTCAAAAAGTAGCGCAAGGTGCGTCGATGCACGAGGCACGTGCAATGCGCAGTCCTTGGGAAGATCATGGCGGCACAGCGCAGCACTGAGCTGGATTTCAAACGCCATGAATTTCCCAGAATTGGTGCGAGGCACGTGCCTCGAGCATTTCTTCAACAATGAATGGCGCCACTTTTCGCAGAACAGAGGGCTTTAATGAGCGTCCCTTGGAAGCGAATGGCAGCGGAGCACCCGCTCGTGGCACGTGTCTTGCGCGTTTCCACAACAATGGTTGGCGGTATTTGTAAAAATAAAAGAAATAAAAAAACACTTTTATCAAGGGGTTTTAGGATCGGCTGACGTGCAGCTCCACTTGAACCATCATCACCATTTCTCTGTCATCTAACACCATTGCATCAGCATCATACGGGATGCCGCAGGCCGTTATGGTACGGGCGACTTGCCTTTCTGCTGTGCCGCGGCTCTCCTGAGCTAGGATTAATATCAATATCAAGGCCACCAAAACGGCAGCCGTTGGGACATCAACGCGAGTCTGCCCCGCGTGCCAGCACGCATTGGTGCCTCGATGCTCGATGACGCACTAACGCGCGTGACCTCGCACAAGGGCCACGTGAAGTCCGGCAAGCGGCCTTGAGAACACCGGCTGCAGAGGCGGTCGAGGCAAGCGCGGGCACCGCAGTCAGCAGGCCCTGGTTCCGGATCAAGAGCCCGGCCGACGTCCCTCGTTGAGGACACGCTGCGGGCGCCATGTCTGGTTCCGAGGGACGTTCCACTGACCGTGAGTCTCCGGCCGTCTGTCGGAGTCGCTTTTCTACGGTAGTAACTGAGTGGCCCTCTCCTGCGAGAAACGGCGGTGTTCGAACGCAAAAACACACGTGATCGCGAGGAGAGAGAGAGTTCTCCACGTCATTTGTGGCACTCCCTATTTCACATCTCTTAAAGCACATCTCCAACAACTATTCTATCACAAGCATAGCTTCTAAAGCAAATATACTAATAGTAGATCTCCTAAAGCACATCTTTCAGTAACGCAACAGCTACCGCTGTCAATTGCAGCACACTTTGCGTGGACGCTTGCAATTGTTTTCATTAGCAGCGAAACTGCGCTAGCTGAGGATATCACCCGGACAGAATTCTCAGCAAGGAATACCTTGAGACTAGGAGAGATTTCCTCGACATTTCGCGTAGGATGCATTATATGAAAGGTTAACCAAATCGCAAGCTATCAACTTTCTGTTGACGTGTCTGTGCTGCCTGGGTAAAAAGCGGGATCACCTCCTTCTATGACCACGGGGCCCTTCACCCGTTTCTACTTTAGCAGAGCGAACCCTGGAAAAGGCGGGGAGAGGCGGGGGCGAGTCCCTCCTCGCCTCGTCTCGCCTCCTCTCCGGCGCTCGCTCTGCTACGTTGAAAGGGGTGGAGGGCTTTGTTGGGGACGCTCGTCCTGCTTTTCTTAACGTGCAACAGCGATATAGCTCCGACCGTACGCGTTTCCTGTCGGAGGATAATGATAGGTTTCAAATCAAACAGTTCCAGTTCTGAATGCTTGAAGGTCATATTGCCGGAAACAACTGACAGCTGGTTGACTGCCGTGAAGACGTAGTGCTATTGCCAGTCTGTACCGTTCACGTATCGAACCCTCGCTACGTCATGCTGTCGTCGACAGGGGACTCGGGCTTTGGAAAGCCGTCTTGGCCCATACCGCCAATGCACTCCTCTACACAGTAAACTCCATTTGACTTGAAATTAACGTCATACTAACTGGGTGCGCTGGCTGGACAATAGCGCGTCCAGTCAGCTAGCGGGACAACAGCGCGTCCGGTCAGCTTGCGGGACAACAGCGCGTCCGGTCAGCTATAGCTGGACAACAGCGCGTCCAGTCCGCTAGCTGGGCAACAGCGCGTCCAGTCCGCTAGCTGGACAACAGCACGTCCAGTCAGCTAGTGGGACAACGTACAGCGCGTCCGGTCAGCTAGCTGGACAACAGCGCGTCCGGTCAGCTAGGTAGACAACAGCGAGTCCAGTCCGCTAGCTGGACAACAGCGCGTTCGGTCAGCTAGCGGGACAACAGCGCGTCCTGTCAGCTAGCGGGACAACAGCGCGTCCGGTCAGCTAGCTGGACAACAGCGCGTCCAGTCCGCTAGCTGGACAACAGCGCGTCCAGTCCGCTAGCTGAACAACGGCACGTCCAGTCAGCTAGCGGGACAACGTACAGCGCGTCCGGTCAGCTGGCTGGACAACAGCGCGTCCGGTCAGCTGGCTGGACAACAGCGCGTCCGGTCAGCTAGGTGGACAACAGCGCGTCCAGTCAGCTAGCGGGACAACAGCGCGTCCGGTCAGCTAGGTGGACAACAGCGCGTCCAGTCCGCTAGCTGGACAACAGCGCGTCCTGTCAGGCCTAGCGGGACAACAGCGCGTCCGGTCAGCTATAGCTGGACAACAGCGCGTCCAGTCCGCTAGCTGGGCAACAGCGCGTCCAGTCCGCTAGCTGGACAACAGCACGTCCAGTCAGCTAGTGGGACAACGTACAGCGCGTCCGGTCAGCTAGCTGGACAACAGCGCGTCCGGTCAGCTAGGTAGACAACAGCGATTCCAGTCCGCTAGCTGGACAACAGCGCGTTCGGTCAGCTAGCGGGACAACAGCGCGTCCGGTCAGCTAGCGGGAAAACAGCGCGTCCGGTCAGCTAGCTGGACAACAGCGCGTCCGGTCAGCTAGCTGGACAACAGCGCGTCCAGTCCGCTAGCTGAACAACGGCACGTCCAGTCAGCTAGCGGGACAACGTACAGCGCGTCCGGTCAGCTGGCTGGACAACAGCGCGTCCGGTCAGCTAGGTGGACAACAGCGCGTCCAGTCCGCTAGCTGGACAACAGCGCGTCCGGTCAGCTAGCTGGACAACAGCGCGTCCGGTCAGCTAGCTGGACAACAGCACGTCCAGTCCGCTAGCCGGACAACAGCCCGTCCGGTCACCTAGCGGGACAACAGCGCGTCCTGTCAGCTAGCGGGACAACAGCGCGTCCGGTCAGCTAGCTGGACAACAGCGCGTCCGGTGAGCTAGCTGGACAGCAGCGCGTCCAGTCCGCTAGCTGAACAACAGCGCGTCCAGTCCGCTAGCTGGACAACAGCGCGCCCAGTCAACTGGCACGGTGCTGGTTCAATAGACCATTTGCCGAAGTCCCAAAAGGCCACGCGCGAAAGGTTCCTTTTCTTGCTCCCTCTCCCGCCAGTCGTCGTGTCCAATCTGTGCCCACGCGTTGCTCTTATGACGTCATCTCATTCAGCACTACGGCTTTGTTATTTAGGAGGTGTTAGTTGGCTCAATACCTGTTGGCTCCGCATCTATCACGTGACACTGAAGAGAGCGAGAGGGAGAAGCCATGGTAGCCCAGGCAACCGGTAGCGCAGCTGCTCGTCTGCCGTCGCCCGCTCGCCTCGATCCGTCGTTTCCCAGCCGTTTCCCAGAATACCTTTCGACGTCGATGGAGGGCGCTGCGCGTTTTGCAAAATGTTTGCAATCGCAGAACACTGCAACCTGGAGGCCGGTTCAGACAAGTCGGAATTTATACGAACTTTCTACCGTCGCTTTTCACGCACTAGCACATGCGCATACATTTCTTCAAAAAGAGCACGATGGCCCAATGTTTCAATGGCGCAAAGAGGATCATTTGCTGTGACGTCATTTGCGAGTTTTTCCCCTATTTTTTGATTGGCAATTGTTTCTTTGTTGTTGTTTTTTGCAACTGTAGCTAGTATCGAAGATATATACGAACTCATCACAATACACCTCAAAGAACTGCACCCAAAAGTACTTTCTTTTTATTCGCAGATGGCGTCACACATGACCCACGGATATTTATCGATGCCAAAGGCACGCCGTCTGCTCCCCGTGTAGACAACGAGAATGATGTCACGGGGCGGGACGCTGGTCCGTGGGTTGCTGCTGAGGGTCGCGAGCCCGGAGGGCCTGGAGCACAAGCACAGGAAGACGATGCTCGTCTTGCGCAAGCACAAGCAGCCGACGACTCTCTTCGAAGGGGTAAACTATCGCGAACATTTCCTGTTTTCGCAACACGAACCACACTTCTTCGTTTTAAGACAACCTAAGCAGATATGTGCAATAGACCTTTTACAAAATTGCATCCAGCAACAATGGTGGCCGCCATATTTCGGGCTTCGTTTCTTGCTCGAAGCGTGTGATAGGAGCCGAGTTGCACCCAAGCAAGCGTGCACCCAAAATATGGGGGTTTCGGTGCAGGCACTGGAGAGCGCGCGCTTGGGAGCATATGCGCTAGCAAAAGCGTCCCTTTCACAGCAGAACCGGATCAGACGTTTTCGTATACTAAGCCAAACAAAGCACTTCCCCAAGAACGTAGTCCTCGCAAACTTAGCGACTGATCTATAGACCATTCCAATATTCACCGTCACCGCTCTGCCATCTCTGTCTACCGTGGTCTAAAGAACGTGCTCTCAGCATGCGTGGTGTCTGAAAAGTGAAAGGTATATATCCCGAGGCTAGCTCTGAAATCGGCCGGAAAAAATGGGCGCATGCACTAGCGATCTCAATTTTTTTATGAGAGGTGATTCTACTGGTGAATTGAAATTTCAAGGCGTAGCTCCCTTGCTGTGAAAAAAGAGACAAACAAATTTCGCCTGTTCGCCATGGCCAATGGCAGATCTGGACGCAGACGACCCAATACGCGACTGTTGTACCTTGTGGCCCCATCTCCCTGACAGGCGCAGCGAGCAGTCAGCGCACTCAAGCAGGGGACACACGAGCGATGAAAACGGGCGCACCGCGGCAATATCATAGCAACCGTGGCCTGCATCTCTACGTCACTTCCGTGCGGCGCGGTGTCGCTCGAATCTGGTCGATACAGATAAAGCCTTTTTCGCGTTTAAAAATACTTTATCCCATCGGAACGAAAATAGCGCCTAAAGAATAGCGTTATTTTATTCTTCGCGTAAAATATTCAAGCATCTGCAGGGCTGTTTATAACTGGAGTTACGTTGAAAAACCACCCGTAGTCCCATAGACCCCAGCAAACTTTTGCAATTTAATGGCGCCCATAAACGTGTACCACGGGCGAGCAGTGGAACACACTCTGCTTGAGGTTCTCTACAGTCGCAAATTCGGTCGTTTGCGTCGGCATCCGCCTTTGACCATGGTAAGTTCGTTGGTCTGAATTTTCGCAGGAAGAGTGCCACGGCTTCAAATTTCACGAGGTAACATCCACCACTCATATACACCTCTGATAAAAAAATTGAGACTGTTACATGCAGGCGCCGATTTTTCCGGCCGATTTGTACTCGGATGTCACGCCGCCGCTAGGGCGCTGCTGTCGGTGCGGCTCTAGCGGGGTCACGTGGTTTATTGGCCGCGTTTGCAACGGGACGCCTTCTTTGCAGGTCGTCAGGGCGCAGACACGTGACAACAGGGATCACGTGATCACGTGATCCCCTGCGTGCCCCGTCGCCCCCTTTCTCACCCCCTCCCCCGGCCTAAAAGTTCCTGTTTTTATTTTGATCGTGTTCCATCGAATGCACACGTGCAGTCGACTGCAAATGTGCAGTGGACTGCAATTTTTATGACCTTTTAAGTGATGTGAAATGCAAATAAAAATAAAATGTTTACAACTCCTTGTAATGCCCAACTAGAGCGCAGCTCTTGACAGAAGGAGGGGACGGCACGGAGATGAGGGTATGCCGCTCCTCCTCCTCCCCTTGTCCCTCCTCTCCCCCTCCTTCATGCTCTTCCTCTCTCCTCTTCCTTCCCTCCTCCTCCCCTCCATTCCCCCTCGCTCGCGACGTCACTCGTGAAGTGAAAGTAATGTGAAGATCGTGACCTTCACTGTGAGGGTCGTGACCTTCGTGAGTGACCTTCACGTGAACTTCACTGTGAAGGTCGTGAGTCGTGACCTTCGTAGTGACCTTCACGAATGACATTCGTGACGTCACTCGTGATCCTCGTGACGTCACACGTGACGTCACGTGTGACGTCATTATGAGAAACGTCCCACAATGCAACACGTGGTTACGCCGACGGTGACGGCGACGCCGCTCAAGCCAGAAACGTGCGCCTAAGAGCTGCGCTCTAAAAACTTCCCAAAGGACATCAGCTATCAGGCCGCACATATAACGTTGGCTTGGTTGTGCCCGACATTATAGAAAGCGGCACCGTTGTTTTTTCATGATTTATTTCACGTCTTTATATGAGACAAAAGAGCTGAATCTCGATCCCGTCATAAAATTTACAGTAGATTGTAAAATGCCTGTATATCGTACAACTGCGCCAGAACCTTTGTTCGTTCGCACCGGTCAAGGAACGTCGAGGAAATGTTTGATTCCACAACCTCATTACTTAACATCCCGATCGTTTCGTAGCTAACCCGCTCGTTATACACGAACTGAAAAGAAAATCTAAACTACACAACGAACTCACGAAACCTGGTTAAAACAGGTCGGTAGACAGATGCAAAGCGATACTGCGACCATACGAAGACGCGCTCGCACGATGTGGAGGCACAAAAATCGTGCCAAATTTCTCAGTGTTACGTAATGTACGCACTTGCGTTTGTTACGTGCAAGAAAAACAGAGGGATACCCAGCTCGCCTTGGTTGTAGATTCAAAATTTTAAGTGACACGCGTGTCAAAATGATGTACAGGAGCTCAGAACATCGACGCCGGGCGTGTCACGTCCAAAGGTATGAACCGAGCCAGTCCCACAGAAATGCTGAATAGGACATTTCCACTGCCAACTAAAACAAAAACTTCTTAGGCAGGTAACACATGACTCCGTGAACACGTCCACAGAACGAATCCAAGGAAACGACAAAAGGTTAAAGGGCCCCTCGAAAGAATCAAATTTTTAAACAATCCGGTTGGGACACGCGCTTCTATAAATTAATTTTACTTGAAAAAAAAATTTTAGAGAAATATTGACGGCGCAATATTTATTTTAAATTCTGCGCGCGAAGTCCATGACGTCAAGGAATGGTCATACACTCTCTCCACCTCAACGTGATGGCCAAGCAGATCCACCTCTCCTGTACGCGCCAAACATGCCAAGAGACTGCGAGGGGGTGGCAAAAGTGTTGATCGTCTGCAAGCGTCCCAACCGTACCGCCCGCTTTTGTCCTCGCCGTGCGACCAGGCTGCGCATGCGCACTTGCGACAAATCTCCGGAGGAGGTGTCCACCCTTAAATTGCCACGGTTCAAGCTGGGCCCTCTCAATCTAGGCGCTGTATGTCTGCGCCTGCACCATGCGCAGACGCTCCAAGCGAATCTCATTTCTGCGCACGTGTATAGTGTTCACACCTGCTGTAGGCAAACGTGGACCTTCTTCTAAACAGCGTGTTCCTTTATATAGTCAATTTGATGCGAGCGTTTAAATGTGGAGCAATAAACTGCAAAAGATTGTTGCTATAAGCTTCCTTGGATATCCTCTAAATTGACTGCGGAGTGGAAGCTGAATACTGATATGACTAGTTCGAACTCCGTCACTGCTTTATAGTGTAACTTCAACGGCATGCTTGATTACTGAACACTTTACAGCGCCGCTCACTCAAGACCGGAGTCCGCTTTATTTATTCCTTCACATCCTTCACAATTAACTATTGCAGCCTAAGGTTTAACGTTAACGAGACTAAGTACAATCAACGTGTGACGTGCGAGTCGTCAGTGCAGAAAAGGTAATCTCAAACAACACCTTTTTTTTTGCTCTTCAGCTGATTCCGCAGCAGCCACCGCCCAAGCTACGGACGACACGAGCGCGTGAGTGAACCTCCGGTGACAACGACATCCAAAAAAGTCAAGCGATACGAAAACGAAAAAATATATATATCCGAAATCGTATTCCCTTTGGTTTACTTCAAGCCAGCAGGAGGAGGATATTTGTCAGACTGTTTGGGAATCCGCTAATATCGTCGGATTTTGCGAGTGTATATCGACTCTCTAAACGACTCTCAGATTGGAATTGGAGGAGAGCATCCACTTCCGGTACAGCCCTTTATCGGACTAATTCAATGAGCGTGGGAGGGAGGATGTTGACAGACTGTTTGGGGATCCGCTAATATCGGCGGACTTCGCGCAAGTGTAAGCCAACCGTCCAACACGAATTGCTCCCCAGCTGCTTCATATTCAGTGTTGCCCGACTGGTGGAGATCCCGTCGATTTTACTGGCAACAGTCTGGCAACACTGTCCCTTTGTGCATCAAATGACGTAAAATGACGTACAACTAACTAGCACAGCTGGGGACAGGCGGGACAGAGGAAAATTGGGACTCCCACCCGCGTGGCTCCGGCCCAAAGTCTCAACCTTGTCTCCCAGTGGGTCCGGTACTGGGGTAACGCCGATTAGGCTTGACCAGACAAAAATTGGCGACTCCTTCGCGGGCGGGAAGAGACGTACAACAATGCATGCTTATCGTTTTCTTTATTTATTTTTTGCTCGATTTTTAAAGGTCATTTTACTGTTATCTCACACCGCCTGGTGGTAGTTACGAAATTTCAGAGGTTTTAGCAAATTGGCTTAGAAGGGTGAAGCGAGTAGTCATACTTTTGGTTTTTAGTTTCTATGGCTAGGTGGCGCAAGCTACCGCCCGATATGAAGAGCACAGCCGTTAGCATCCTTCCATCCATCCGATGGAAAAACTAACCCTGAAAACCTAAATTCAAATACCAACCAATCAAGTGCTGGGATAGAGCGTACTACATCTGTAAAAAAGGAAGTAAAAGAAGCCCAGAGAAAAACGTGGGAGGAAAGATTGCAGGGAAAACTAGGAAATAAGGGAGGAAATTTGGTATGATAATTCACGGGGGAGCTCGTTGTTATTTGAGGCTAGATCTAGTATTGAGGACGAGGACATATAGGACAAAATATGAGGAAATGGATCCGCGGTGTGCCGTATGCCAAGGGAAGACGAGACAATAGAGCATGCGGTGTTGAGGTGCACAGGGCTTGCTCCCGCCTCTCCCGGAGGGGCGACGGATTGAGCCGGAGCGCTGGGGTTTGCAGACAAGAATGGAAGAATGGAGGATAAGTGCATTTTAATAACGAAGGGGAGATTAGAAGCCTGGTGGAAAATATCTAGGGAGAATTGAATGACGCACAAGTTGCTAACGCAGCTGGGAACAGGCGGGACAGAGGAAAATTGGGACTCCATCCCGCGTGGCTTCGGCCCAAAGTCCCAACGCTGTCTCCCAGTGGGCCCGGTGCTGCGCGTTAACACCGACTAGGTTTGGCCGGAGGAAAATTAGCGACTCCCTCGCCGGGGCTAAGAGGCGGGGGTGATGTTTTAGTATTTTTGCCCGACTCCCCAAAGGTCATCCTGGTGATGTTCCACACACCCTGGTGATAGTTACAAAATTGCAGAGGGAAGCCAATTGGCTTAGCAAGGCGAGGGAAGGAGTCATACTTTTGGTTTCTAGGTTCTCAGCTAGGTGGTGCAAGCTACCGCCCGATACAAAGGGTACAGCCGTTAGCATCAATCCATCCAGATTCAGTGTTGCCAGACAGGTAGACGATTCTGCCAAAATCTGAGAAATCCCCCATCAGTAAGTGAAATGGAGTGTGGTTTGCGTTACGGGCGTTACGCAGGCCCGAGCCGCAGTTCGGTGGCCCGGCCCTTACCGGAAGTGCATGCTGGGTGCCATCCTCGTCGGCCTGGTGGTGCTGCTGGCGCTTCTCGTCGCCCTGGGCCTTATGTGGGGCGGTGTCCTGGACAAGCATCGCTCAGCCGCCCAGCGCCTCAAGGCTGCGGAACTTCAATCGGACAACACCACAGGCACGGCCCCACCGACGCCTTTTCTAGATTCGCGTAAATACACCAGACTGTTATATACAAAGAGTATACAGCGCCCCATCCATTCCTCGATTTTCTTGTGGGCGTCGCCATTTTGATGCTTAGTGTACTACGATTCGCAAATCGCCCTCTTTAATTATGAAACTTCCGGTAAATGGGGGAGGGGGGGGGCGGCGGCATCGTTTTGTCCTTTCTATGCAAATTAAAGGTATTCACGATTTTATCGCCACTGCCAATCCTTCTTATGTCTTCTATGCTTTTTTTTACTTAATCAAAGTTGCAATATTTCGCCTTTTTTTTCGTCGCCCATACCGGATGTGTGAACAAGGTGGCTGGGGTCGAGAATAACTTTAAAAAAGTTTACAGATACTGCGTCAGAAAGCTCAGGCGATATCGTTTCTCTCTGTCGCGGACTGTCTGCGCATTTCTGGAAGGCGGAAGTTTCCTGCGATTTCAGATGGAGCTTCAGATTACTGGCGACAACGATTTTAAGCATCAAGACGGCTGACGTGCCGCTACCCTAAAGCGTGGCATATTTAGTGGGTCCAAATTTTCACAGAGTATCCTTTGGAATGATGACACATGATCAGGTCCCGGCCCTCTACTGCTGCGCACGAACCGTGCTGCCGTATTTGTTTACGCTCCAAAATTAGTTTCAGAAATGTTTTGGTCGCACCTCGTACACATGTGCTGGAAAAACGGCGCGCGCATGTGCTTTTTTAGTTTAGCAACACGCCACACCACGCCAATGTCGGGCAGAACCACAATATAGCATAACTCACGTCTCATGTACCAAAACCCAACCGATGCACGCAGATCTATTGCCTGGTGTAAGGTTTTAGTCAATTCTGAACCGAACTGGTAACGCTTCAGTGGAACACCAAAACATCTTACCGTGTATACTGTGCAAAACAGTTTAAAACTGCTGCCGTGCCGGTTCGCTCGTGACACGGGTGCTGACAAAAAGATAGACGCTTGCATACTATTTGACTTTTCATCCCTCCCCCCCCTCTCCGCCTCGCTTTGACACAGTGACTGTATCGTTGTCTTTCTCGTTTCTCCACAGGAGCCAACAGTACCGACACGGGCCTCAAGGGTAACGGACCGTCTGGCTAGAAAGGAGTCATCCGAAAGAAACCTGTCCCACATTAGTGCCCAGGGGCCAGCGCAATGCGCAACCGCTCTGTGGGAATGTTTTAATATTTTTACTGGGAAGCCGAACTGGCGTTCCATGAGAGAGTGCCACTAGAGATGTGTATGCTCGTAAGGTTGACCGCACTGTATAGAAAGCACCAAACCATCTCGTGTATTAGGAGGTTGTGTCCGATGTTTGTATTGTTCAGTGTACGTATTATTGTCTACGATTCATGATCGTTGCCTTTTGAACACCGACGCCTTTGTTTGCTAAATGTTACGTTTTCTTCAGCCGACAAGTAAGTACGCCGGTTTCGCGTCAATACGCGGATATGGTTTCGCCCTCTAGTCTGATGGGTCTTCGAATCTTGCAGATTTCTGCAATGGTAAGTAGGCTAAGCTCGTGAAGCTGATTGGCTTTCCTTCTTCTGGGACTTCATACAACACGGTAAATCACAATACTCGACGTTGACCTGTCAACGAAAAGGTATGTAAGCAACAATTACGAATAAAGTCGCCTCTTCATGAAATCATCAGATTAATACCTTAAAAAAATTGCATGGCAAATTGCTGGAAAATTGTGCTGCATACGTGAAACGTCCAGTACCCTAGGTCACGTGACGTCAATTTCTAAATTTAGCGGAAACTGAATTGATGTAGATCACGTGACGTTAGTTTCCCACTGAATTTGGGAAACTAAATTGCCGTATAGGTCACGTGACATCGGTCATCATTTCCCCCGCTATATTCAGCGGGGAAACTGAATATGTGTAGGTTACGGACTTTAATCTTCCCACTAAATTAAGCGGAGAAATTGATGTCATCCTCTCACCTGATGTCACCTGACCTATAAACCAATTCAACTTCCCGCTAAATTTAGCGGAGAAACTGAATTGGTGTATAGAGTCTGTGACGTCCCATAGTGCAACACTGCACGTTGCATTATGGGATGTCTCAGGCCACGGCTTCATGCAATGCGAATTCACGAAATCCGGAGCAACTAGCCAGATGAACGTTTCACGTCAAAAGAGAAAGTGTATACCACTCGACTCGTCCAGTGATGATATCAATCAGTCCTTACGATCTTCAAGCGGCATCAGACCCACGAAATATCAAAGGTCATCGCAGGTTCCTAGAAAAGTGTTTGAAATAAAGGTCAAGCTATTGAAAAATATAAGGTTTCTACCTTGACACAGATAATTGATTGACAAATATAAGAACTCGGAGCCGGCACCTACCTCTATAATCCGTTCACCCCTAAGCTGAGAGTATGGTAGAAGCTAGGGACTCGTTGAACTAGCCATACGTCTATCCTTCGGCACGTGATCCCGCTCCCGCTATGCATATATACGAAGAGGGCGGTGTCAGGCAACGAAAAGGAAACGGTTGACTGGTCCGGCGAGTGCATCGCTGACACACTGTCAATGACCTTGATATATGCGTTGCTCTCTGAATACCGCAGGTTTTTCAGCGATGCGTTGGAGCTCTGGTCCCTCCTGGCTTGCAGTCTATCCACCTGCAGGACACTGGCATCCAGCTTCTTTCTGCTTATAGAATAAACACTGTACATATTCTAACTCTAGTCTTTACACCAACCCGAAGAGTAATGCGATATTTTTCTGATGATTATGTCTCCGCAAGTGCTTGTTCGCGCTGGCAGCTGAAGTTATTCCTTGCTGGGAAATGAGTCGCTCGAGGCGATAAACTTATTCTAAAACTCGAAGCGCACTCTCATCGCGGCGTAAATGCCACGTCATGCATTGTGGGAATCACTGGGCAGCAAAATCCATACGCGCTCTGCTCTGGCCCACAGGTTCCCAGAATGCAAACGAGCGCGGTGACGGATTTATGGAAGCATAGTCTATATTGTGAGAGGCCATAATATGCGTTTTCGCAGGCACATATGTGGTCGAGGATCAGGCAGTTTTCGTAGATGTTCGCAAGAGCTTCGCGTTGCTAGCGAAGCTTGTGCAGTCACGTTGAGTACGGATTGAACACGCGCCCGCGGGCTCGCTATCTGCAGTGCACGATCTACGACTAATCTAAGTGTAGCAAACAAAAGTCGTATTTTGCGCCCACAATGTGCGAAGAAACGAAAGCGATAGCTGTAGCGCGGTCGCGCAATGCGGGTGGAATAGTGCCGTCACGTACTATGAGGACGGAGGTGCGACGTGGTCAATTCTCGTAGCCGTCGTGGTTGGCGTCGTGGATGCCACTGACGACTGCCACCAGTAATCCGTGAAGTAAGTGGGTAAGCGCGGTGGAAGTTTTTAAAACCATCCAAACATTACGCGTAGCAACTGGATACTGCGAAAGTGGGATTTCGCATAACGGGAGTAATGTTTGAAAACAAGTCTTTCAAGCAGACGACACAATTCTTCTCGTCACGAATCGTCGTGTCGTCTGCTTCAGGCAGACGACACGATTCGAGCACGTATGCCTTCGTCGCGCAATTTTTGGCGGGACAGGGATGCTGTTGGGACCGAGCGGTTGTCCGGGAACTTGGTGTACGGCAGGGAGCCGAGCCAGGGCAGGAACACATCAGGAAGCCGGACTCGGGAAGGACCAGGGAGCAGGAGGGGTGTCTCGTAATAACTCTTTATATGTACATATAGACAGGTTACATCATCAACGGGTGAATACTAGAGAACACAGAGAACACAGTAGCAGCCGCCTGCTGCTCATTTTATAATGTCACATGTCCCCAGATCCCTAGTAGGGAATCCCCAGGGTTCAGGCCTTCACCAAGGCTGTGGGGCCAGTGCCCTAACATTCAGGTATGCCCTCTTCCTCTCCCTCACACACTGCCACACGCGGCACACACACGGAAGGGCCAGACATCCTTGGCCGCGGTGTCGCCGGTCAATCTCGGTGGACAATGGTGCCATCGAACTCGAGGAAGACGGCAGACATCCATAATTGCAGGCGTCCAGGCTTCCGTGGGTTAGGGGATAATCCCATGGGCGATCTAAGCTGGGGAAATTGAGTAAAGCCCCTTCTCTGTCGAGGACGTCCCAAGGCTGTCGGGTCGCCGAGCGTCGAGGTCAGACAGCAGAAGCAAGGAAAGGGGCCGGACGGCAAAGACGGCCAGATGACACTGGCGCGGGTCAACCCGATGATCCTTTACGAGAAGGTCACGTCGTCCCCGAGTACCACGGTGTGTTGGCGCCTCCAATGCGCCTCTCGCTCTGTCTCCGGGCGCAGCTGACCATAGCCACCTGGCGACGATGCTCCAGGGCGTTCACCCGGCCGGTCGGTTTGGAGGAGCAAGGTCGTCTCCTGGGGCCTTTCGTAACAGCTCCTCCGCCGCCAGGAAGAGTGTCTTGAGGGGGAGCAGTCCACACTGGTCCCTTGAAAGACGCGGTCTCACGGCTGGGCTGGCTGGGGTCCTCTCTGGGAAGTGGCAGCAACAAAACCCACAACACCAAACCAAACTCCGCGCAGGCAAGCGCCCAGCCCCCAATCTCTCCAATCCGCCAGACCAAAACGAACAACAACAAAATGCCTCGCGAAAGTTCCGTACTATTCTGTCGGAGAAAAACACACGCACAAAGAAACTTATCTCTTCCGACAGGTTGCTCTAGCGAAAGAAACTTTTGCAGACTAATAAAAGCCCTCTAACGCTCAACCTAAAAATAAAATGGACTCCCGTGAAAAAACCACATGACAAACCGTAACGTAACTCACATAGAGGATATCTATGAAATTCGAGCACGTCCTCCATAATGCAAACTCTACTGAGAAGAAAACCGCTTTAAAGGAACTTTACCGCCAACACAACGAGCTAAAGCCTAACGAAACGCAAAACTCGGACTCCCGAAAAAAGAAAAGCTAATAAACTTGCCGAATAACCTAGTCGACTCAATAACACAAAACCCACGTTCAGCCCTTTCCTTTTCGCTCGAAAGTCCTTCTTTGCATCTAACCCACGCCCAGTTTGTTCTTGGCCTCACTCCGAACTGTTCAAGTTCTTCTCCTTGGACTTGCATGCAGGCACGAAGCTGCAGTCCCGGAGATCTCCCTTGGTCTCCCCGTCTGACGTGATGCCTGGCTGAACCTCGGGCGATGAGCTGTGACTCCGTCTCGAACCTCGCTGAGTCGTCCCAGGCTCGTTGTTGCCTCCTCCAGGCTCCTTGCTCGCACTTGAGCTGTGGGTTCGTGGCTCGTTGGGATGGGGGTCCTGGGGTTTTCCCCTCCCAGCCTCGAGAACCGCTTTCTCCGTCTGAGGTGGCTCTCGTCGCGCCTGCCTTGACGCTCTCGGCAGGAAGCGTTGCTGCCAGAACGTACAACGCCGATCCGGCGCTGCCTTTTCCTCTTCCGTCTCGGTCGCTTGCTCCTGATGGCATCCGAGTTCTCGGTCCCAGATGCACCATGCTGCGAACACGATGTCCTCGGGTGCACTGGCGTCGGGTCAGCTTTGTCCCAACCGGGCTCCATCGTGTCCCCGGTGGGTCCCTTGCCCGCGCAGCCGCCGCCGGTTGCAGGTCCCCTGGGATGGCCGGCTTGGAGTCTCCCGTCCTCCAACATCGATGACGACTCGCTGCCGGACGCGTGCTCGTTGATGTTCCCCTGGCACCTGGACTCCGTTAATGGTCTGGAGTCCGGGCTCCGCAACCGCACCAGGCACGACTGGTTGATCTTGTCGAAGGAAATGTCAATCACCTCCCTCCTGGTGGGCCGCTCGGACTCCTGCGACGGCGCCGTGGACTTGGTCCCAAGGCCGCACGAGTGCCGATCGGAGCGGTCAGGATCCTGACTTGTTTTCTGGACCGCTATCTCCGGCATCTCGGCACTGCTCTCCGTGAGCTCGGTGGGCTTCCCTGGCGTTGTTTCTGTCTTGGCGTCGCCTTCGTCATCCGGGAAGTCGCAGCCGGACGCCCGAAGAGCCTTCTTCTTCTTTCCCGCCGCTCGGGGTCGATTTTGTGCGGAACGGCATCAGTCTTGGGTGGAACAGCGTCGGTCGCGTCGGAAGAAACACGCTGGTTTCCGGTCACCTCGGTGTCCCCAGCTTCCGTTTTCTTCTTTCCCTGACACACCAATTCTGTCGCTGCTTCCACGTCACTTTCAGCGTCCCTGCGCTCGGAGTTCGGTTCGGGCTTGCGAAGAACGGCAACGGTCGTGTCGGGAGAAAGACGCTGGTTTTCGGTGATCTCTGTGACCCCAGCTCCCACTTTCTCCTTTCCCTGACACGCCTTCCCTGTCACCCCTTCAACGCCTGTTGCCGCCCGACAAAGAGCTTCTAACTCCCGCGCTTTCTTCGCGAGCTCGAGCTGCTCGAACTCGTAGTCGAGCCGCTCCATTTCGCGCTTATACTCGAGTTTCTCGAGCTCCCATCTCGCCGTCTCGAGAGCCCTCTCGTCGGCCCGCCTTCCGCGTTCCTTCTCTTCCCTTCCGCGAACCTCCTCCAGAGCCTCTGTAAACTCCTCAACGCTAACGTCTTCGGCCTGAAGGAGTTCTATAATGTGCGGTTTTCTTTTTGTCTGCCCCAGATCGATTCCCAATTCGGTACAGACCTGTACCAACTCGCGCAAGCGGAATGCCTCCAGACTCATGATCTAGCTTGTGTTGGCCCTCTTTCTCACAAAAATGCTCGCGTCAGAACGGTCACACAGTCCTTCTAACAACGACTATCTCCAACCCCCATAGGCAAAACTTAGAGCTAATGGGTCTGGCAGATTGAGAAAGAAAAGGGCCGGGCACTCACCCACACAAGAAGTCATGGTCCGGCGAAGTCGATCCCGCCGCTGCCATCCAGTTGTTGGGACCGAGCGGTTGTCCGGGAGCTTGGTGTACGGCAGGGAGCCGAGCCAGGGCAGGAACACATCAGGAAGCCGGACTCGGGAAGGACCAGGGAGCAGGAGGGGTGTCTCGTATAACTCTGTTTATGTACACATTGACAGGTTCAACATCGTCCGAGAGCACTAGAGAACACAGGCTAGAAGTCAGTCAGAGCTTTCAGAGGGAAATCAAAGAAGTGTTTCTGAGCGAGTGGCTCGGTATCATGTATGTCACCTTTGTCACACGCTATACTCGCTGTTTCACCTTATGATGTACCGCGGTACAACATACAGGTGAAACGAAGCATAGCAGTAGAAGAAAAAATTGGTTTGCTCTTTATGTTTATACAGCCTTGATGGGGAGATGCGCCTCAACGGGTAATCGGTCTCTTAGCTGTAGATGAGAAATTTAGCCAGTGCGGTACAACCGCTAACCTGGGGTTTTTTAACGTGCATCACGCAGTAGTGATCACACGAACGCGTGCCGGTACGAAACTCATCCAGATCGAAACGGGCGGGGGCGGTGGGGATTCGAACCCAGGAGGTTCCCAGCGCAAGCTTTCGCTCCACGCTCCGAGCTGAGACGCGTTAGCCCACTCGGCCACTTCCTCCCCTTGAAGTATAGCAGCCGCCTGCAGCTCCTTTATAGCGTCGCATTTCCCCATATCCCTAGCAGGGAATCCCCATGGTCCATGCCTCGACCAAAGCGGTGGGGCCATTGTTCACAAGATCCAGGCAGGCCCCTTCCCTCTCCCTCACACACTGCCACCCGCGTCACGCCCACCGAGGAACAGACGTCCTTGGCCGCGGTGTCGCCGGTTCGGCATCTCGGTGGACAATGGTGCCATCGAACTCGAGGTTGCGGAAGACATCCATGTGCGGGCGTCCAGGCTTCCGTGGGTTGGGGATAATCCCATGGGCGATCTAAGCTGGAAACTGGGTCAAGCCCCTTCCCTGTCGAGGACGCTCCCGCGACGATGCTCCAGCGTTCACCCGTCCGGGCCGTTTGGAGGAGCAAGAACAGCCGTCTCCTGGGGACTTTCGTAACAATGCCCTCTTCGCTTGCCATCGCTCGCATCACGCGGCACGGCGGACGGAGTCCCGAATTCCCTCTCCTCGCGGAAAGAGAAGAGAGAAATAAAGTCTTCTTCAAATTTTTCGAGCGCGCTCGTGTTCGTGTAATCACTACTGCGTGGTGCGCGTAAAGACCCAAGAGTAGCGGTTGTACTGCATTGGCTGAATTTTTCATCTACAGCTAACAGACTGGTCACCCGTTGAGGCGTAACACCACGAAAGTTATTCTCGGTCGGGAATCTGAGCACTGTCACCCCGGGCCTCCGGTGTAACTATACTCTCGGCACCGAGGGACGCAACATTTCAACAGCATTGGTGTGCCATTGAAGACTACGAAGGAAAACAAGCGCGCACGCTTGATCACGACGACACAGTCAAAACACAGACCTAGACGACTCATTAAAAAAAAAGGAGAAACAAAAAAAATAAAGTGCGCTGCTTTTTGTTGGGTGTTGAGCGCGATGCATGCGCTATCGTCATCCCGACGTTGCCCAGGCGCCAACATGGCGACCGCGCGGACTCGGGAGGGGAAAGGATTAGTGTTGCGCTGGTCGACGTTTCAGGCTTTGAGCCCCTGGCCGTGAGAGCTCTGACGTAGTTTCACGTCATCCCTCTGAGCGTTCCGGCTGTAGGCTCTAGGAGTGTGTTGCTTTGTGGAGCCCACGATCCTGTTGGCAGAGGGAACTAAGTGGAGCGAACTATGGCGAACGCTGAGAGGGAGGCGAATGGAGAGGAGGAAGCCATTAATCAACTACTCTACTAGGGGAGCACATCCAAATCCACTCATTTGCACACGGCGCGCGGCTCGCGCCAATTTCTCCACTGGCTATAAAACGTCTCGCCGCACCGAAAAAAAAAACAAAACCTTTTTGCTCTAAAGGTGTTTAGGAGAACGTTTACGACACATATTGAGCAAAGATTTGTATCGACCGAACGATCTGCGGAGCGCTCCCTGCCACCGGCGGTGAATGCCCGATCATAGGCGTAGACTATGGGGGCACGGGCTCGTGCCCCCCTGGTGGGATCCAGGGGGCAGAGCCTCCTCCGGGCCCAAGCTCTTTGATCTTTTTTTTTTTTTTTTGCTTGTGTTTGTTGTTAGTTTGTTTTTGATAATTTGTATTTTGTCTTAAATGTATAATACTCACCCATGTTTGTGCACCACACAATAGAACGCTTGTTGTTTGTGGCACTGAACAATAAACCATTATTATTATTATTATTTCCTGAGACGTCAATGCTTACGTGCCATGTAACGAGCTTTAGTAGTAGGATGTAAATAAAATAACGGCCACTTTTGCCTTTATTGACAAAACACGTAGGAAATGGAAATCCGCGCGTGCTTGTGTCAGCTTCAATCTCCGGTTCTGGCGAAAAAATAACACGCAGCACCCCCCCCCCCCCCCCCCCCGGGGAACTCCCCAGCCTGCCCCCCCCCCCGAAAAAATGGAGTCTACGCCGCTGTGCCCGATAACCGGCACACTGTGCAATAAGCTCCTGGACCACTTCCAGTTTGATGATAATGAAGCCAATGGCTTTACTACAAGGTATGGTAGCTTGCGCAACCCAGCTTCAGAAATTGAGAAACCAAAAGTATGATTTCTTTCCTAAGCCAATTTGATTACCCTGCAACCTGAAAAATGGCTTTTGCTTGCAGTTTAAAGAGAGACAGCAGGAGGGGTGTGACCCAACGCCATCGGCAAAAGGCCCTTTTGTCCCATTCTTACCGGATTAGGAAGGAAAATGGGTTAGAGAACGCTCCATTTTCGCTGCCAGATTCTACTTCGGATACAACATTTGCCTCGGTTTTTCGGCTATTTCGTGTTCCGAGATTTTTCGTGCGTTACGATTGCCAGATAGCATGTAGATTGTTTATATCATCGTTACAAAACGAAGTACGCCACACATTTTTTCATGGAGCGTCATACTGTTGCGAAACAATGTACCACAAGTTGATATGGCGTTGTGTCCTAAATAGTGGCCTCTCAGAGCCTACTTTAATTCCCAAGGGCGTAGGGCTTTCGAAAAATAAAGCTACTCACTCTTAAAAAGTGTCTGATCTCTTGTGCGAAAAAAAGGCACTAACCAGTTCGCGGTACACCAACAACCATTAAAGTCCCAGCTTCTTCTTTTTTTTTCCGGCACCGGATTTAGTTTTATTTCAACGGTCACCCTGATTTATATTGGTGCGATTTTCAAATGAAACGGAAGCAGAACTATATATTGTACGGCCGAAATGAAAG